>JANHAO010006527.1:0-21228 GCA_026873985.1 Saraca asoca
ACACTTTTAGAAAACAGTTTTTGAAAAATAATTTTTGAAAACAGGTTGCCAAATAGATTTTTTTATTTTTGCAGAACAAGAAAACAAGAAAACTGTTTTTAAAAACAAAAAATCAGTTTCCCAAACAAGGCCTTTACTTTTTAACTTATTTTGATTTAGTCCTAAAAGTTTAATATAGTTCAATTTTGTCCTACAACATTCAAATCTATGCAATTTTAAACCTTTAAATAATTTGTTGTGATCAATCTTAAAGGGATTGCAAACCACTTTACATATACATAAATAACATCATGAAATTACATGATGATTTGAAAATATGAAATCACAATAAAAATAATTGTATAATGTAATTATATTTTTTAAAATTATAATATTTATCATTTAATTTATATTATAATCCAAATTTTTATATTAATTATAATAATATGATATTTTTTCACTTTTTAATTATATATTTTAATGCTAGACTGAATTCTAGATCCTTACTCTTTATGCGATTATATTATTAATATAGAAGTAAAATAGTAACGAGAGTTAGACATTGTCTTATGAAATACATAGAATACCATCTTAATTAAGATCTCACATTGCATTAATTTAGTAACTTTAAGCAACAAAATGAATTAAATAAATTTTTGGAAACAAATTAAAGTAAATGATAAATTAAAGGTCTAAATTTTTAATTTGGCATATTTGAAATAAGGTGCGAACTTTACACCGAAGAAATGGCGGGCCGGGGCGTCCCTTCGTTCCTTCTCATTGGGATTCCAACGTTGAAATGTCGGGTCTGCCCCTTTTGTATTTCATTTTTCAGTCATTTGCCACATTAAACGACAATGCGCCACACGGGACAAAGGATGCAAAACGACATGTCAGGGAGTGGAAGCTCTAGGTAACCGAACTTCGAGCACCTGCATGATTGTTCTAGCTCCGGCACCATACACGTAAAAATCTTATTCCTTGTTAATCCATACATGCAGCTGCTGCCTGCTCATATATTTTGATATAATATATGGCATCACATATTTAACGATAATAAATATTGATGTCAAAATATTATACCTACTTACAAAGAATGTGAAATCCATTACGAAGTTTAGGTTTTTTTTTTTTAACCCCTTGTTTTTTACTTTGGAGTAATTTTTTTTAAATAATATTTGAATTTAAGTTAACAAAAAGAATTCAATTCACTTTATTTTATTTATCATTTATATTTTAATTATATTTATATTATTATAATATTTATCAAAAATATTACTAAAATTCATTTCATTTAACATAAAATATATTTATATTAATAATTTTACTCTTATTTTAATATTTTATTTATTATAATATTATTAAAATCTCTATTTCAATTAGATTTTATGTATTGTTAATACATTTTAAATAAAAAATTTATTTATAAATAAATTAAAAATTATTATTTTAATATTTTTTAATATTAAAATTTATTTTTAAATCATTTGAATTCATTTCTATTGAAACAAAGGAATTGGATTTCGACTTATATGAAATTGTGAAAACAAACCCATTGAGGGCAATATTTCCGTTGTTCCACCCGTTTTTAATCCCGTAAATTGATCCTATCTTACCGTTAACGGCAATTTATTTTCCGTTGTTATCTTGTTCGTCGGCTTTTTCACACTCTCTCTCTCTCGCTCTCTCTCTCTCTGTGTTACTGTTTATCTTCAAGTTTGGCATGAATGGCGATTTCGCTTCTTTAGCCCTTGATATCAAGAAGAATTTCAGATTTATTTGATTTTACAGAAAATAAAATTTTATAAAAAATAATAAAAATATATTTTTAAAAAATAAAGTATTTTTGTCATTTAAATAATATAAGAGAAAATAATTTTTCTTATTTGATGTATAAAGATAAATTATTTCTTTTTATTAAAAAATATTTTTATATATACAAATTTTATATTTAAGTTTAAGTCACACCATAATTATTTTATTATTAGAATTGTTTCATAATAGGAGTTAATAGATTATCTTTATCCATAATTACTTATAAGAGAGAAGAATGAATAAAGAATAAAGAAAAAAAAAATATGAACTACTCTCTATCCTAGATATTATCATTAGATTAAATTCTATTGTCATAGTGGGACAATAACAATAATATATAGGAAAAGTGTAGAGACCTCCTATCATGAGAATAGATTAGGCTAGTCTTCCCATCATTAGTAGTTCAACAATCTAAGCTCACGTAACAATAGATCCATAGATAATATAAATGTCACACTGAATCCCAATAACACGTATAATCACATATTTTGGGGTGAAAAACAAATAATATTATTTGACATTTGATAATCTAATATACAATAAATTGACTAATTATGCTAGTCTAGTATATTATTTCAATAATCTCCTACTTGGACAACATAGGTCAAGAAAAATAAAATCATAGATTACAACCACAATAATAAATGTCAAAAAATGACTTGACACTACACAATTATCAGTCAATAATAAGATCATAAACCTTTGACATGTGGATTATCATTATAATTGGTAGAGACATTGATGTCATACATACTAAGACCTATATCTCCATAAAAGTGGATGTGGAGAATAGAGAAACACATATGACAAATGTGATCAAATATAAATCTCACAAAAAATGATTCTAGCATTTACTCAGGATGCATTATTGAACATATCTCAACACAACAAAATTGAGATTGGATCAAAATGTCTCTACACTATAATTAAACAGTATGCCATAGATTTCATTATAATTGAGTTCAACAATAATTTATGGCAATGAAACATTATTATGGCAAAATTAGTCATTTATATATATATTCCTATTGGTCCAAGACATTGCAGGGCTAAACCAACCCCATTTGAGTCAATAGTGCTCTAAATGGTAAAAAGTCTACTCATAAGTGGGTATATATGTCATAGCTATCAACATAATATAATTATTACATACACACTGTCACCAACAAAATATATTATAAGGCAAAACAAACCCCATTTAAGTCAACATTACTTCAAATGGTAAAAGCATTTTAGTAATAAAGCTCCCTAGCCATTTAAGATAAGTATAAAACTTATCAAATTTTCTCTCCAACAAAATCAGTACATATGAAAGAAACAAGTAATAGCAGAGTTGTCATAATATAAACATGTGGTAATAAGCTTTTAAGCACTAAGACCTAATTCAAATTGTTGCCCCACAAAAAATACTAAGCTCTGTTATTTATGCTGAGATAATTATAAATGCCTATTCAAGATTAATCATAAAATAACACCTTTCACTGTCACAATTACATATCAATAAAGGATTGATATACTGATAGCTTAAACATAGTTATTTCATTATATAAGGTGAACCAACTACAATGAGTGAATGCAATATCTTATTGAGGTGACTATAAATGTCTATTCTACATTAGTAACAAAATAGTGCCTCCTACTTTTACAAACACGTATATACAATTGATCATTAATTAATAGGCTAAATACAAGTAGGACTTTCCCCTTTTAATTGGGGACTCGATTCTCTTTTCAAAACAACTATATATAAACAAAAAATATATAAGCATAAACATATATATGATACTTGAGCACACAATTATATCATTAATAGCGGAAGCACATGAGATTAATCACATTTTATTATTTCACTATCATTACGCAAACATAATAATAATTGAGTCTCCACTTCTTTTCTAAAAAAATATGAAACACATTTTATTTTTAAATGATTCATTTAAAATTCTACTACTTAGGTTCTTTTAGACAAGTAAAAGTTAATCATATTATGATTTGCAATATTTGATTAATGTCAAGTAATTAGGCATATTACCCAATCCTAACACAAAAAACAAGGGTTCCAAATTTGATCTCATACAAAAGAAGATTATATTCCATAAAAAGGGATCATATTATCTTGAGAGTTTTATTATTATTATTATTATTATTATTATTATTATTATTATAAGAATTTTATAATTATATCAAATAATATCATACCGATATAACATGTATATTATTTATATAATTTGTAAATCATATATATATAATTAAAATATTTTCTCAGTATATAAAATAATTTTCATTTCAGTTTATCATGATTAACTTTACGATAGACAGACACACAACCAATCAAAACCCATATGTATTAGATCGACATAAAAAATATATAAAATCACTTGCCAAGTTTAATAAAACAATCAACAGACATGAATTCAAGAAAATTTAACTATCAACATTAATTATGTCAAAATCATGTAACTTAAAAATTCAATAATTTTGTAAACTTGACAAAATAACAATTTTTTAACTAAATATTGTGATTATAAATTAACATGATTAATATGTCAATGTCAAATATCAACCTCTCACATAATATTTATTAAACAAGAGCTATCATGCACAAATATTGATTATAATTGGTTTCAGAATAGGTGGATACACTTGCATAAGAAATATTGATTATAATCAATTTATGTTAAAAAAATAATAATTTTAAAGACTCCCAATCCTTATAATTGGTCCCATAAAAATAATTACATAAATTAATTGTATAGACACAAAAAAGTTGGAGGAATTTCATCAAATATATTCATTATAAATATTCATGATACATATAAATGTAATTACATTACATATTTCTCTTAATAATTAGAAAATATGTAATTTTTGTTTACCTTTTATTCATTATAATCTCGTCTAAGGGTCTTGAATTATAGTGAATAAGCTAGACGATTAAAAACGATATTATGTTCTAAAACTTAACACCGTTAGAGCATTTAAGATTATAGAATATAATACAATATCAAATATTATACTTCTGAAATTTAACATCGATAGGGGATTTAAAACTATAGAATCATAATATTTAATCTACAATTTATATTATGATAAAAATATATTAATAATGTTATATAGATAGGATGATTAAACTATCTATATTTATTACTCTAACAAATAATTTTTATTTGATTACCGCAAAAATATAATTGATCTTAAGATAGACGAATTCTCAATTAGTTGACTATAATATAAATAACGATACATTCTCAAACAAAAACAAAATTCCATAAGCAAATTATTTTAACAAATAAATAGTATCAAAACTGAGAGTATGACAAATATATTATGCATTAGCATATGAAAATTTAATATAAAAATTTTAGAAGAAAATTTGGAGAATACAATAGGTGGGTCTGCAATGACATAAAATTTTATATCATGAGATTTTAACAATAATTACTTGAAACAAAAAATAATAATTGTTGACAATTGATTTCAGTAATTGGTTAACTAAGAGTTCTGAGATGCAAACTACTGTGAAAGGCGTAAAGAAGCAAGAAAATAGCAAGAGCAAGAGAAAGGAAGAATAAGGTGGACACAGAAGGCTTTTGACATAGTTCGATTAAAGTCAGTGTGACCCCTACGTTCACAATGATTGTATATTGCTTTTGTGTGGTTGTTTTCCTATTCAGACTAGCGGACAGGAATACAAGTGCTCTCTCATTATTTTTACAGAGTTTCTGCATAAGTTTTTCACTCACTCCTTGTTATAATGATTTCCCTTCCAATTTATAGAAGTAGGGAGGGTTATAAGTGTAATTTAATAAGTTACAAATATGTCTACTCAGTCGTATGGAGCAATAAATGCTAGGCAAATCACTGTCGAACTGTTGGTGGCTGATGTGTAGGTTTTGGAGGCTGACTCGTTGGTTGAGAATATGTGCATCTAGGTGCTAACTAGTCTTCGAGATTCTATACTCATCCCCGAGGGAGCTTGCTCGGTGGCCTGAGCTCGTCTTGTGACTTGAGCTCATGCTGGGGGAGTTGCCTATAAGTCCAGCGACCTCCCTTCAAAGGGCATTAGGCATTTTTCTACCAAATTGGTTCATTGGGCCTTTGCCAGCCCATTCCGTCTTGGTCTAGATATATCCATGACATAAGTCGCTCAACTCTTAGTTTGCTTTGCGGACTAGGAGTTAGCAAAGTCTTCTCTTGCAGTTTGTAATGTTGTCGAGTCTACACGTTCAGTCTTATATGTTGTCATTACAGGCTTTAATCTTTTATTTCATCTATGCTAGGCCATACTTCCTACTGTATATGTTTTATAGTTGTTGGCGTGGCAATCTCATTTTATTTGGACAATTAGACCAAGAATAGTCAAATATCCTCTGGGTTTTTTGGTGAAGTTAGACTGATCTATTTAAAGTGTAGAGACTTTCTTCTTTCTTCACAGAAAGATCGGATGGGTGCATTAGCTGAGCCTCCCATGTTTCTGGTGGTCTGATTCTTCGGTGATGTTCTTTAAAGAGTGTTTGGCCTGTCACAACAATCCATTCATGAGGATTCTAGGAAATTTTGTTACAAGGGGACCTTATGGACAATTCTTCTTCGAGGATCCCGTGAAATTTTGTTACATGCCCTTGTAGCTCATTTCAGGCTGTGTTGAATAATGTAGCTGTTTCACCCTTATCCCTTGGTTTCCTTACATGGCAAGTTAACCGTTTGGTTTCTTTAAATGCTCGAGAGTTGTAAGGCTAAGGGAAGAGCTTCTAGCTTGGGAGGAGGATAGGAAAGAAGAGCTGGAACTGTCTGGCCTACTCATGGGGCCTAGCTCTAAAAGGCCAGTTCCTCTTGCTTATTACAGCTATAGGCTTACTCTGGCTTTTGTACTTCGCATTCTCTTGTGTAAACTCACCTTATTGAATGAGGTTTTTAATGAAAAGCATGTCCTTTGTTTTTCCCAGTGTGTCTTGTTGAATGCTTTATTTACAGTGAAAAAATAGCATGCGGGCCCTTCATGAGCGAATTATCACAACTAAATAAACATTAAGTAACTAATCAGTTGTATTAACTTGTCTTAAATGAATGAATTTGAGCATAAAAAATGCCTCAGTTGGTAATGCACCTTCAGGTCGTATGAAAGCTGTAACCATCAGGTGACGCGAAAGCCATGAGTTATTGGTCACATATGAGTTACGCTTTTAAGTGCTCAGATCGTGCTTGGCTAACATCAGTTCGAATGCTCAACAGGCGAGTAGGTGCACTAGGACTAGCTTGAGATCGTGTAGTTGGTGAGCGATTAGGTGCACCCAAGCCAAGATGAGAGCTCAGTGGGTGATTAGGTCGCCCGAGCTGCGACAAGGTCACATGCTTGGTATACAATTAGATGTGCCCAGACCGAGACAAGTGCTCAGTAGGCTATTAGGTGCACTCGAGCTAAGATGAGGTCACATGCTCGATGGGCGATTAGGTGTGCCCAGGTTGAGACGAGAGCTCAGTGGAAGATTAGGTGCACTGCAACTGAGATGAGGTCACCTACTCAGTGGGTGATAAAGTATGCCTAGGCTGAGACAAGAGCTCAATGGGTGATTAGGTGCACACGAGCTGAGATAAGATCACGTGCTTAGTAGGCAATTAGGTGCACCTGAGTTAAGACGTTGGATAGGTCGCATGAGAGCTGCGCCTTTATTAGCACGAGTTAATCGCGGTGTAGCCAAAAAGCTATAGTTTAATGCTTATGACCTATGGCTTTGCATGTTGTTCAGCATACTTTTTGTTTCATCCATGACTCTTTAATTCTTGCCAATAGCATAATGATTATTGTCTTCAGTGGACATTTTTGCTAAGTTGGCGAAGACTTAATGCTAGCACATGCTGAGCCATCAGATTGTGGATATTCGGAGAGTTTCTAGATCCAACGGTTAGGCCATATGTGATATAAACCAAGAAAACTCTTTTGCCCTTTTCATTAGTCATTTGAAATCTGGGGCTTACAGACTCATCATTTCCATTCTCTCTATCAGTTCTGTGACCATTTGCTGACGTCTACCACCTTTTGCACCATTCCAGTTCATGAGGCTCGTAGCTCAAGTTTTGATCGTCGAAAACTAGCTTTGCTCATGCTTTGGACCTCTTTCTCCGTTTAGCTCTGTAAGCTTTCTTCTTCTGGCTTGTGGTTTCTGGATTTCTGCTTAGAGGTTTATGTGAGTTTGTTTATTGCTAAAAAGATTTAGGATGTTGATTGAGCTTGTTTGACCATGCCTTTCCTTTCGTTATGTCCTGTTTGTCTGATCAAACTATCAGTAGGCACTAGGGTTTCTATCTGTCGTTTGAGTTTTCTGCTAGTTTTTTGGGCTTTAGTGGCCTAATAGTTAGTAAAGTTTGGATCTTGGTGGCCCAAGGCATATACGACCTTTCATATAGAACTTCAATTAGGAGAATTTTCTGAGAGCAAGGGTCAGTCTACTTCTAGTGACCTGATTATTCCTTTTTTCTTTGTGTAGATGTCTCTACCTTGTAGGCGCCACCATAAGCTAATAGTTACTGAAGATATTGAGTTTTTCAGAAGGAGCAGGGAGCTGTTCTGTCTTACAAAGGAGGTGACCTCTCTGAGTGGTGAGGTTATCAAGGAGTTCATAGCTCGCCCTGGGCCCAGGGGGTCTGAAGCTCACTCTTTTTTTACTTTTCATTCTTTAGGTGTCAAGCTCAGTGAGCTTGAAGGGATAGTCCAAGCATATCGCTTCCCAGAGGCTTGCCATGTCTTGGCACCTTCTCGCAATGATCATGCTACTCACCCTTTCAAAGTTCATAGCTATTAGTATTAAACATCTCGGTGCTGGATTTAGGTTTTCGATTCCTCCCTATGTAATTGATTTTCTAAATGAACTAAGACTTTTCAATTGACTCCAAATTCGTATTCCAGTTTAACTTCTTTAGTACTCATCTACCTTAAGAACAACCTTGCACCCTCTTTAGCAAGAGTCTTTTCCAACCTGTATAGTATCAATAACATCGGACTATGAGAATGGATCTACTATCTCTTAGCCCTATCCATCTAAGTATAAGAAAATTCTTCCTCAAAGGGATGCTAAAGGGAAATCCAATATAGGAAGTTATAAGACCTGCTGGTTTTATGTTTCTTATCCTTCTTTAAGTCATCTTCACAACTTCTCATTTGTGTTAAGTCCTAGTAAGTGAGCTAGAAGCATGTAGGTTTGCCTTGGCATTTATTTCTTTGCTTGAAATCTGAGTTTGTTGTTATGTCTTTGCAGATGGAGCTGGGAAGGAGAGACCTGATCTAAGGGCAAGAGAGATCGAGGTGCTTGATCATTTCACTACTTCTAAAGATTTTCAAAATGACTTCAAGTTTGACGAAGAGCTTCTGTGGGCACACGGGCTTTCCCTAACTCTCGACGCTGAGCTTCTTGATAGCTTGCTTGATATTGGAACTCATGTGGTCAAGGAGGCCGCTCTAGTGGATTTCAGTAAGCGTAATGATATGGGGAGACTTGAACTTACCAGACCTCCCCCTTCAACTACTCTAACTTTTGCTCTGGTTAACCGTCCTTCCTGCTTTGCAGCTGCAGTGAATATCTTGTTGGCACCGATCCTTATTTCATAGCTGGGATCATTTGAGGTTATGAGGGAGCCAATGAAGTCTCCTGACCATAGGAAGAAAACCTTGGATGAGCCTCCTTCCAAAAAGTAAAGAATGGACAAAAGGAAGGAGATCGCGGTTAACTTAGAGAAAGAGTCCAAGGACATACCAAGGAACCTACCAGAAAATCTAGGCCCTAAGACATTGATATACTATGATTTTCTTCATAGACATGTGGATCAGGTTTTGGGAATGTATAGGAACATGAGGAGATTTGTGGCAGCGTCTTGGCGAGCATAATAGTTCACCATTGTTTGCTGGTTGGTATCATTCATCACCTTTTTTTTTAAACAATCCTTGGCAGCTGACTTTAACCATTTCGGTCCTTTCAGGGGGCATTGGAAACAATAAAGTTAAGTCACAAGATCATGATCTTGGAAGAAGAGCAGGGGAAGCTCGAGATCGATTTGGCTGCTCTAACTATAGAGGTGGTGGAGCTTTGGAAAAGACTAGAACATGCCAAGGCCCAGTTGTAAGGTGCTGAGGTCTCAAAAAGGGAGGCCAAGGACACGTTGCTTTACGAGATAACCAGCTTGATCTCGAGGCTCCGTAAAGTGATTTATGGTCTGAAGCAGTCACAAAACAAGCTGGAAGGAATAGCAAAGCAAGTCAAGGTCATGGAGAAGAAGGAAAAGGCTACCAAGGAGAGAGCAGCTCACGCCAAAGACAGAGCCACCTGAGCTAAAAATAGGGCTGCCAATGCTAAGGAGGAGATTGCTTGAATCAGAAGAGAGACCACCGACATGGTTGCACAGGCTGAGGATGCAACAATCTTTGACACCACCAACAACTTTCTATTTATCTTGTGACGAAAGCATTTGGACATGGATTTCACATTCTTTGGTGGAAACATTAAGGCAATTATTCAGTGCTTCATCAAAGATGCAAAGGCAACTTTGGCTCCAGGTGCAGAAGCAAGTGGTAGAGGTCCTTCTACTTAAAATGACATTCAAGTCGAAGATAGCTCGTTAGTTGAAGAAAGAGCCATGGTGAGAGCTGAAGAATAGATGATAGTCTCGTTGTCCCTTCTACTTGTCAGGATCCACCCATGCCTCTGACCTCTTCATAGATTGTGTCTCTAAAACTTAGCCTTAGGCTTTTTTCATTTTTAAGTATTCTGAACATATATGGACTGGATGGCTTAATTGTAACAAAGATTATTTCTTTGATGAATATGCCTAAGCTATTTTCTTTGAAATGCATGTTTAGCTTTGTTCATTGTGAATGATTAATTTCCTGAGCTTTTGTTGGGTCATAATACTTAAATATTCTGCCAGCAAATCGTGGCTTCATGCTCGAATACTAGATTAATAAGCGTTGGCCTTAATAGCTCCCAAGGTATTTGGTCGAGTTAGTGGCTTGAATATGGTTTAAATGGGTTCTGATCGAACTATTCTGAGGCTAGTTTGCCTTAAGAGTAGCAGTTTGAAGATATGTTGAAGAGTTCATATAAAGTAGGAGAACTTTAGGAATTTTTGTTGAGATTTGAATAATGATATAGAATTATAGGGCTAAGTTTTGAACTTATTGATAATATGGCCGAAGGTGTTCGATGTTCCATGCCCGAGGAATTTCTAACCCATCTACATTTGTTAAGTGGTATGCTTCATGACCCAAATTCTCTTTTATTATGTATGGGCCTTCCCAATTTGGACCCAATGTCCCTTTGCTAGGTTTGTGAGCTTTTGGTAAGATAAAGCATAGCCCAAGATCACCAGCTCTGTAGCTCCTAACTTGGACCTTTTGGTTATAGTGTTTAGTAACCCACTGCTGAGAAGTCGTAATTCTAAGGCAAGCCACATTCCTTACTTCTTCAACGAGGTTGAGATTCATAGTGAGCAGTTGGTTATTAACCTTTGAATTAAAAGTGGCCCTTCGGTGTGAAGTTACTTCAACCTCTCCTAGTATCATAGACTTAGATCTGTAAACCATTGAGAAGGGAGTCCCCCCTATGGTGCTACGAGTTATAGTTTGGGAAGCCCAGAGTACTTTTGGCAGCTCGTCTACCTATGCTCCCTTCCTGGCCTCCAGTTTTGTTTTCAAGATTTGTTTGATGACCTTGTTAATAGCTTCAACTTACCCGTTGGCCTGAGGATGGTCTACTAATGAGAAGCTTTTTATAATCCCAAGGTTATTGCAAAATTTGATAAACTACTCACTAGTGAACTGGGTTCCATTGTCTGTTATAATCTATTGAGGAATCCTGAACTTGCAGATTATATTATTCTATATGAATTTCTCAATTTCAGAAGAGGAGATTTCAGCTAGTTCTTTCGCCTCTACCCACTTCGTAAAGTAGTCAATAACCATTATCACATAGCAGTTCTCACAACCTGTGGGGAGAGGTCTAATTAAGTCAATTCCCCAAATCGCAAAGGACTAAGGGTTGACCATTTGTTGAAGATAGGTTGGAAGAGCTCAGGGAACCTTAGCAAAACTTTGGCATTTTTCACATTGTCTAATGAGGTTGACCATGTCTTGTTTCATAATTGGCTAGTAGAACCCTCGCCGGAGTGCCTTTTGAGCCAGAGATAGCTTCCTAGCATGGTTTCCACAATGTTTGGTGTGAATTTCTTCTAGGATGGCATCACTGTTAGGGCCACCGATGCATCTGAGGAGTGGAGCTAAAAAGCCCCTTCTATAAAGCATATCATCAATGATGCAGTATCTAGCAGCTTGAGCTCACATATGATGCACTTCCAACTTGGTTTCTGGTAGCTCACCATTTAGATCTTAGGATTGGGTTCATCCATGAGTTTTGTGCCACATCAATCATCATTACGATGTCTTTCTGTTTGATACTTGGTGATGGAAGAGTTTCCACCAGGATTGCACCTAAGAAATCCGCATTCTTGGCTATGGCCAAGCGAGCTAGTGTATCTACGTGGGTGTTTTGAGCTCGTGGGACTTGACTAATCTTGTACCTCTGAAAATTGTCAAGTAATTCTTGAAATTTCTAGAGGTAGATAGCTATCTTTGATCCCTTTGCTTAATACTCACCTTTTATATGACAAACAACGAGTTAAGAGTCACTGAAGATCCTCAGGCTTTCAACTCGTACCTCCTTTGCCAAATGAAGTCCTGCAAGCAGCGCTTTATATTTTGCTTCATTGTTGGTAGCTTAGAATTCAAATCTCAGTGCACAGAGGATTTTGTGTCCTTTTGGGCTAATTAAAAGTATTCCTGCCCCTACCTTCTACTTGCATGAGGAACCATCTATATAAAGTTTCTACCATGGACCTTTTGAAGTCTTCACTTCCTTTTCCACTAGTCCAGTATCTTCTGCAATAAAGTTTGCTAAAGCCTATCCTTTAATCACTGACCTTGGCTTATATTGGACGTCAAATTGGGCCAGCTCAATAGCCCACTTGAGCAAGTGACATGAAGTGTCAGTCTTTTATAGTGTTTGCCTTAACGGGTACTGGGTGAGCACTTTGATAATATGTACTTGAAAGTATGACTACAATTTCCTAGAAGCGATCACGAGGTAGTAAGCGAGCTTCTCCATATACTTATAATTCTCTTCCGTACTCAGTAGCCTTTTGCTTATATAATAAACTAGGAGTTGGACTCCATTTTCTTTATAAACAAGAGCTGCGCAGATAGCATGCTGTGATACTGCTAGGTAGATAATGAGCTTCTCACCTTCTTATGGCTTTGATAGCAGAGGAGCTTGGCCCATATATTCTTTCAAGTGCTGGAAAGTGGTCTTGCACTCTTCATTCCATTCAAACCATTTAGCCTTCCTTAGGACATTGAAAAATGGCATGCACCTATCTGTTGCCTTGGAAATGAATCTGTTTAGTATTGTAACCCGACCAGTCAGACTCTAAATGTCCTTGACCCTGATCAGGGATCTTATGTCAATGAGTGCCTTGATTTTCTCTGGGTTTACTTTAATTCTTCTACTGTTAACCATAAACCCAAGGAATTTTCCTGAGGACACTCCAAATGCCCACTTAAGCATATTCAATTTCATGTGGTACTTCCTCAAAATTTGAAACATCTCATCTAGGTCCTTCACATGATCCCTGACCCTTTTGGACTTTACGAGCATATCATCCACATAGACTTCTATGGTCTTCCTAATTTGTTCTATGAACATCATATTGACTAGCTGTCGGTAGATTATTCCTATGTTTTTTAGCCCAAAGGGCATCACCTTATAGCAATATAATCCACGATCTATGATAAACGAGGTGTGCTCCTCTTCATGGGATTCCATGGGTATTTGGTTGTACCCCGAGTAAGCATCCATGAAGATGAAGAGCTGATGCCTAGCGATCACGTCAATGAGCTAGTCAATTCTAAACAAAGGGAAGCTATCCTTCAGATAGGCTTTGTTGAGATCAGTGAAATCAATGCACGTCCTTCATTTCTCATTTTTCTTTTTCACTAATATGGGATTAGCTACCCAGGTCGGGTAGTGAGCCTCTTGGATGAACTTATTAGCTAGAAGTCTATCCACCTCCTTCTTTAAAGTGATAGATCACTTGGTAGTCAATGACCTCCTTTTTTGATGAACTGTTTTGTGGTGTGGATCAATATTCAGTTTATGTGACATAATCTTGGGATCAATCCCCACCATATCTTCATGATTCTAAGAAAAAATATCCAGATTCACCTTAAGGAATTCAGATAGCTGGGTCTTCACATCGGGAGGCAAGTTCTTTCCCAGCCTGAGGCACCTTTTAGGATCTACTTCGCTAACCTACACATCCTCGAGCTCCTCCACAAGGCCAATTTCCTTATCGACATCCAGGTCACAAGGATTAAGGTCATGACTAACTCCCGTCGTGCTTAGGGCTCAAAGTTCCTTGTTAGAGACCAAGTTAACCCTCTTCGACCTTTCCTCGATCTTAACAGCATCTTCATAACAACGTTGGGCTGTGTATTACTCACCTCGCACACACCCGATTCCATCAGGGGTTAGGAAGCGTATAATTAGTGTCCTGGTGGACATAACCATGCCTAGGTTGTTCATCGCAGGATGTCCTAACACCACATTGTACGTTGAAGGGCAATCAACAACTAAGAAATCTGCCAAGATGGTGCCTTAGCACTCTGAGTCTCCTAAGGTGAGAGGAAGCCTGACTTACCATACTGGAAATATCACGTCCCTTGTGAAGCCAAAGAGAGGCTCTGGGGAAGATTTCAAGTCACCTTCACTTAGTCCTATTTGTTCATAGCACTTCTTGTATATGACATTGACCGAGCTGCCAGTGTCTAACATGAACGTTTGCACTTTGGTGTTGCCGATCTTGGCTCGAATGACAAGTGCATCAATGTGGGGGGACTGAACTCCCTTTGCATCATCATCCATGAAGGTGATGCATTCAGAGGTGGTCCTAGCCTTTTTGGCTGGCCTTTTAGATTCACAACCCGCAAATAAGATATGGCCTGCACTTCGCACATAACGTTCATGTGACCCGCATGAAGTGCTAGTGATATGTGGCTCACCATTGATTGTGAAGATGGTCCTCATCACAGGTGTCTGTTCATGCCCGACCTACTGGGATGGCTGTTGCATTAGTTGTTGGGGGCACTGAGGTCATTATCCTGTAAGTTGCACCACGTAGTCCTTTAAGTAACCTCTTCTAATCAGATCTTTAATTGTGTCCTTGAGTAACCTACATTCATAGGTGTTATGCTCGATGTCATTATGATAGACACAGAACTTGCTAGCATCCTTGTACTTATACGGGGTCTTCAGGGGTGTAGGCCGCCCAAAATCCTCCTTGTGCCTTTTTGTCACGTATATCCTCTCTGGGGTATCAAATAAGATACTATAGTTATCATGGTGACCTCAAGGCTCAGGTCACTCTCTCCTAGCTTTCTTGGCGGGTTAAACTCTGGCTCCATCATTATGGCCCATTTTACCTTTCTTATGATTGCTTCCTCTCTAGTTCTGGCTGAAAGCAGAACTACTTGTCTCATTCCTCTGTCTGTGCTTCTTTGAACTGAAGGTCTCCTCCCATCTAACTGCCTTAGTAGCTCACTCATAAAATTTCTCAAGATCTTTCACTGGGGATTTGTATATACTTTCATATAGCTTTTTGTCTTTTTGGAGCCCGTTGAGATTACTGTTAGGATGCTATCGTCAGAAGGGCTTTTTATGTTGTTAACCTTGCTGCAGAATCTTGTAATATAATCAATTAATGATTCATCCTTCCATTAAAAAATTGTTGCAAGGTGACAAGACGACACAAGTTTCCTCCTTAGAGCTTTGTATTGATCAATAAACCTCTTCTGACACTTTTCCTAACTACTAATACTACGAGCCGGAAGGTTCTTGAACCACGCTCAGGGGACATCTCTGAGAGTGGCTAAAAAGACACGGTATTTGATCAAAGGGTTAGTCATTTGAAGGTCCATCTGGATGTTGAAGGCATCCAAATGGTCATACAAATCACTTTTCCAATCATATGGTGGGATGGCAGGAACTTTGAATCGATGAGGGAAAGGTTCTGTCTCAATCTCCCTGAAAAACATGGTCCTCTCCTTGTAACTATTTGATCGGTCTCGAGCTGAGGGATGTTTTTCTAATCTCTTTACCCTCTATAATAGCTCTTCCATCAATGAGTCCTGTGTTTCAAATTATCATCCCTTGGTACTATTATGTCTTGCATTCAAGCTCTTAGTGTGATACGAGCTCCCAGGACGTTGACTTCCATCATGCTTATGAGCTTGGTGACCCTCAAATTCGGATCGTGAGCTCGCTCCCCATAGAGCAAGCTGAGTCTGCTCGTCGGGGCCCTTCCCCAACTAGTCTCTATTCTTGAACTTGCATTTCTCTTTAGGGCCCCTGATCTATTCTCCCGTTTGTAGTAGCTTCAGCTTATTTTTGGACCCTGTGGATGTGTGCCTGGGCTAGCACTACGACTGCATTGGTGAGTCTCTTGACCATATTCTTGAGCGCTTCTTGGCACCGATGCAATGCTTGTACACCGTCAGTTTCTGGGGGAATAGAAGAAGTGCTTGCTGGAAATGGGTTTCCATCTTCTAGTGCTTTTTGTTGTTGCTCTCTATGGCCGTCCGACTGGTTAGCGGCGGTGTCAAAGTTCCTGGTGTTCTTCCTATTGCCATTACAGTTGGTTGGCGAATCAACAAAAAAGTAGTCTGGTCCCACTAGGCATGCCAAAATGTTGACGGTCGATTTTGATAATCGGTCAACCATGAGTTCTAAGATCCAAACTACTGTGAAAGATGTAAAGAAGCAAGAAAACAGCAAGAACAAGAGAAAGGAAGAACAAGGTGAACACAGAAGGCTTTTGACATGGTTTGACTAAAGTCAGTGCGACTCTTACGTCCACGGTGATTATATATTGCTTTTGTACAATTATTTTATTATTCAGACTAGCGGAACAAGAATACAAGTGTTTTCTCACTATTTTGGCAAAGTTTCTGCATAAGTTTCTCACTCACTCCCTATTACAATGATTTCCTTTTTTATTTATAGAAGTAGGAAGGGTTATAAGTATAATTTGATAAATTACAAATATGTCTACTCAGCCGTATAGGGCAATAAATGCTAGATGGGCAATAAATCTAGGCAAATCACTGTCGAATTAGTGGTGGCTGATGTGTAGGTTTTAGGGGCTGACTTGTCAGTTAGGAATATGTGCATCTAAGTACTAATTGGTCTTCAGGATTCCATACTCATCCCTGGGGGAGCTCGCTTGGTGGCCTGAGCTCGCGCTAGGTGAGGTGCTTGTAAGTCCAACAACCTCCCTTCGGAGGGCATTAGGCCTTTTTTTGCTACACTGATTCATTGGGCCTTTGCTAACCCATTTTGTCTTGGTCCAGATATACTCACAACAATAATAATATTTAGGGATTTTCTCTTTTATTTTTAGAGTTAGAATATGTTCCATAATGTTTCATAATATTCCACAACAATAATGTGTGAAGCTTTCTCATCAACTTATTTAGTTGTTCATCTTTACATGATGTCAATGACGAAATCATGTAGCTTAATTTGAACTCTTTAAAATATTTTCTTGTGTAAATTTTTACCTCAGCATATGATAGGATATGATATTAGAATTTCATATTTCATTACTTGTCTAAAATACACACATAATTGACAATTTAATTTGCGCAATATTTTATATGATTGAATAAAAAATTAATATATTTCAATTACACAAAAACAATCAATAATCATTTAAGCAAAAAAATATTACATGAATATATAAATTGTGTTCATACAAATAATTCTTAAAATAGAAGAAACAATTTAAAATAAGGGAGACATAAAATTCACATAAACAATTTCAGAATAATTATATAACGCAATATATAATTAGGTTATAAGATAAGCACAATTAACAATTACAAATCTTAATATCCTTAAATAAGGCAAATCAGCAACTATGCATAATAATTATGCCATAAAAAATTTATTAAAACAGTATGAATTCAAAGACGATTTTTTTTTTTATGTTGATTTCTTTCTTTTCCCTCCGTCTCGTAAACAATCTGTTTTTCCCAAAACGAATGTTTTCCAATGGCAGCTTTTTTGACTTAGGAATACATTAATGTATAAATCATTCTTCGAATTCCTAAAACAATGCCATTTGCTTTCACGAATGTAAGATGGCAAAATCTAAATTCACGTGTACACGGTTTAAAACAGGATGGGTCCAACGACTAAAACTTCAATGAGGAATATATATTTCTATGGGCTCTTACCACATATATATAATATGGTTTTTCCGGAAAACTAAGAATACTTGAATTTGTGATTTTATCTCACACAATAAATTTATTTACATAAACGTCAATTGATTTATACAAAATTTATCAATTTACAATATAAAATTATTCACATCAAAATTATAAATTAATTTATTACAAGATATAAATTTTTGAAACAAACTCTCACAACCCTGATGATTTATGAATAATATAAATACATCGCTAGAAAAAAAAATATAGCTACAGAACAAGATTAATTTGGCTTTGATATTATTTGTTGAAAATTAATTAAGCTCTAAAAAGATTTATCTCATCACATTTTACAACACACATATATATATATATATATGTAAAATAATAAATTTGGTAATTAAACACATTCCTAGTGAAGACTTGATATTCATAATTTCTATATATGATTTTTATCACGATTACTTATGAGAAAGAAGAAAAGACAAAGAAGAAAGAAAAGAGAAGATGTGAACTACTTTCTACCTTAGATATTGTTCTTAGGTTAAAATATGTTGTCATAGTAAGACAATAACAGCAACATATAGATGAGAGTAAATTATGGAAACGAGTTGGACTAGCACTCCCATCATTAGTAGCTCAAAAATCAAAGTTCATATAACAATAAATTCATGAATAATTTAAGTGTCATACTAAATAGTTATAATAAATGTGATCACATATTTTGAACTTAAAAATAAATAATATTATTTAATATTTAATAATTTAACATATAATAAATTGACTTATTATATTAGTTTAGTATATTATTCCAACAATGACCTCATAGATTGTAAGGGACTAGCATTCATTAATGTAATAATGTTTAAGATTGAAAAAAGCCACACTTTGAATAAAAAGTTACAATCTTATTGATCAAAATTACATCAAATATTTGCAAAATTTTTTTATTTATATAATAGTTATAAGTTTTAATTAAAACTTACAATAAATATAAATATTTTTTACAAAAAAAATAAAAATATACATCATTGCCAATTTTTTGAACGCATATCAAAGAATAAATATATTATTGGATTTTTCATTAGTATTAATTACTTAATTTGAATACTAGGTGGTTGTATTTATTTTTTAAAACATATAACTTCAATTGTGTCATTTGTTTATTTGGTTCTTTAGCATGTTTATAAAATTATTTTTTGTTAGGACAAATTTATTATTTCAACGGGATAATGTGTATTCAAAAATTCCTATCGCTAGTGCTTTCTTCTAAAAAGACTTATTATTAAATGTATAAAGATGCACGGCATTTTTTTTGATTTGTTAGTTAGTCAAACGATCCATGAACTAAGTTATTACTCAATGTGCAGGGAAGAACTCACCATAAAACCAAAGAATCAAAAGAAAAAAAAAAATTAATCAAAACCATAAATCAGGAACGAAAAGAAACAAATAAGAACTTCATTGAATCTGGGTTAGGCAGGCAATTTAATATCACGTCATATAAACGAAGAGAGGGAGCAACAATTGAAAAATATGTTTTGAAACCACAAATTAGTAAAATAATATTACTCTCTCAATTGAAGAATTTCAAGGTTCTTCGTTTTGAACAAATTCACTAAAACTTCCCAAAATTTTCCACCAAAAACCAAGATTCAATCGTGACTTCTAGTTGAATAGTGTTAGGTTTGAGAGTTACTATCTTAATTGATAAGAAAAGGGAAGAAAATCTGAAGGGTCGGTCTAAGAATTGAGTTCTGTTATGACTAATGGTAGATTAATATTTATATTTGATCAAAATTCCAGAAAGTTAAGCGTCAAATTTTAAAATTAGGAAGGTAAATTAATTATGGAGCACAATTTTAAAGGTAAAGCATATTTTTGTAAGAAGAAAACTTGAATTCAATTATTTGTAAATGAATTCATGTTAAGTTGAATTGAATTCACAAGGCTCTTGTAAAAACGTTGAAAGTGCCTCTTCTCAATGGCGGCAGATGACAGAGTAACTCAAATCGGCTCCTACGAACTCTTTTATCTTCCAATTACAACATTAATTTGAAGTTTTGATTTTATTCCATCGCTGCCATTGACGACTGTGGTGTCCAGTGCTTGGTCGGTCTGCTTGCTTCTTTCTTTTTGAACAGAGAAGAACAAGATCTTTGGCTCACCCTCTCTGTTATTCTGCTTGAATTTACATTGTTAATTTCAATTACAGTTTGAAGAAGTGGTATGCTTGTTCTTTGCCATAGATACATTAACTTCTATTGAGCGATGCCTGCGTAAATTAGTTTCGATTGTGAACAAATTTCATTTCTGGAATTGCTATTTTTATAATATGGATATCCCTTCTGATCCTATAGGTTTAGACAAATGATTCTTGTCACAAAATTCTACTTCTAAGACCGATAAAGAGAATCGTTTGAAAAAAGAAAAGAAATTGAAAAGGTCTTTAAGTTCAGAATCTAACACCCTCAATTTCAATGATCAAGAATATATGTTGAATGTTTTCTTCCCAGAATTGCAGCAATTTGAGGATGCTTGTATTGACATGTTTGTTTTCCAAGCACAACAGGGTGATGAATTTCCAAAATTTCAATCCTACTTTGTAGATATTATAGCATCGGTTGCTAGTGAGGGGTATAATTTCAAAGTTGTTAATAATAATAAATTCCATCAATATCAAGCTACAATTGGAAGAATTTCTGATTTAAAGGCTCAAATTCAGGATTTGACATCTCAAAATCAAGTTTTACTTCAACAAGTGAGTATATATTTATGGAGATGAAAAAGTTGGAATCTGAATTATAATATTTAGAGAAACAGAATTTGGATACTCAAAAGCAGTTGATGTCAATAGAAGCTTCTCACCATCAGGCCCGTTTGGTGGTCAGGATAGGATAAGGATGAATATGATAAGAAGGTTGGATAAGAGTATGATAGGATATGGATTTGATAAACTCATATGCTATCCAGTGTTTGATGCGCACTAGATAACCTATAAGATAGGATTCTGCTATGCTATCCTGTGTTTGAGGTGAATCAGATAATAGTAGGATATGATATAAATTATATGAAAATGATAAAATTACCCTTATAACAAAATTACATATATAATTTTTTTAAAA
>JANHAO010006528.1:0-21358 GCA_026873985.1 Saraca asoca
TCTCACGAGCACTCAAATCCCATTTGAGTCTCATTCAACCTTGCAAGGATTTCAACAGTCAAACCAATTTGTTGAGTGGCCGTTGGATATCACTCAAATGAATAGTAATGAATCCTCTCTTGATTAGATAATACCTAACTACATTTTCAGAAATACCCAACACAAGCCTTTATAGTTTCTCGTGTCTAGGGTCACCTTTGACTAGGTCAAAGTATAACCTTTCATGCAAAAAGTATCCCATAATCTCAAGTCAAAGAATCAGTCATGCAACCATCACTTAGAGATTTACTGATGACATAGCTCCATACAGTATCTCCAAACGGGTTAAACAAGATCACAATTGTCAGTTATGTTTCTCCAAACTAATTAAGTTGTGTCCACATGTGTATTCCGATGCAACTCACTTGCATCTCAACCTGTAAGGATGCCTATCATCAAATGAGAAATACCACATCATCTAGTCTCAACAGATCTTGATAGTGCCCAGTTATCAGATCTTAACTAGTATCATTTTGGTGCAGAAATTATCCATTTAAAATCACTCTCATAACCCTATAACCCTTTATAGGATTGATTAAATGGACTTCTCACCATGGGCTTCATCTTAATTATGCATAGATCATAAATATGAACATAATTTGTAATATAAGATGAATATTCAACCTTTAGTATCCAAATCCACAGACTGCTAAGTCATAGATGCAATAGAGCCCAATCAAATTGACTCTAGGGCACCTATATATGACTAACATTCCCAACCACTCTTGGAGACATGCCTCAAACATGATTCAGGAATCTCCCAGCTTGTAGCATTAATAGTTGAGAAAAGTGCCAGAAGAGATTCATCAACTAATACAAGGTACTAAGAAGGCAGCTCGCACCATCCTGCTACCTCACAACGGTCTTTTGGCAAAAAAATGAATTGCTGAAAGGCTACATTACCCCATTCAGGCATGAAGTTTGCAATGTAGAGAATCTCTCAAATGCAAGCATCCTGATAGCAATCTCGACAGGACTTCACAAGGATAGGAAATCGTACAAGAGTATATACAAGTCTCTAGTGATGGACTTGGGTGAATTTTATGAGCAAGCTATCAAAGAGATCTGGTGAGAGGAAACTTTTGGCCCAAAGAAGCTTGATCAAAAGGACAAGATAAACAACTTCGATCAGAATAAGAAAAGGAACAATGTTAGGAACAACAAGGAGAGTCAGAAGCATGGCTCCAAGAATTAGGCTACAAAGAAAGGCAAAAATAAGCAATCTCAGCAGGCCCAGCGCTTCTAATTTTTTAAATATTATTCAAATATTAATAAAAATACCCAAATTTGTCTTCAAGCTATTTACTAATTTTTGAACAAATTTTCAAGAAGGTCTGAGTTCAGACTAAAAACTTGGTGATCTCGTACTATGCCTTATTCTTCCTAAGGCTTGTGAGGCCAGTAATAAGACGCTAGGTTCGAACTAGGAGGGCCTATTCATCTTCAATGAAGACTTGGGAAATAGAGCTTAACAAATATGAATGAGGGTGAAGTTCCCTGAACTTGGAGTACTGGACATTTGCTCGCCCTTCTAAATCCTAATCATATAGGAAGTAAGCTATTCAACTTGACCAATGTTTGTTAAATCATGATTTGCTAGCTCAGGTATCATGTACAACCTACCAAGCATTCAACTTGACAAATATATATTGTCTTGCTTGACAAATATACATTATCATGGCATGCTAGCTGAGATGTATTCGTACGACCTACCTGGGCACTCAACTCATGCTAGCTGAGACGCATCCGTTCAATCTACCTAGGCATTCGATTCGTGCCAGCTGAGGTGCATCCATATGACTTAACTGGACACTTGACTCATGCTAGCTAAGGTGTAGCTTTTATGTGACCTACTGGGCACTTGACTCATGCTAGCTGAGGCGCAACTTTCATGTGACTTACCTGGGCACTCAACTCGTGCTAGCTAAGGTGCAACTTTCAAACAACCTACTTAGGCATTCACCTCAATAATGACAAAGCCATGGTTTACTAGTTAAGGTCAATTGACCTACTGGGCATTCATTTTAACTAATGTTTGTTAAGTCATGATTTGTAAGAATTCATTCATGTCAACCTACACATTAACATTTGCAACCTACTAAACATCTAACTTAGTGTAAATGGGAAAAGCAAGAAAATTATGAAAAATTCATTGAAAACCTTGCTCAACAAGGTGAATGTACATATAAAGGTTCAAAAATATAGATCAATATAAGCCTATAGCTATCATGCCTCCATAAGAAGGCTGGCTCTTGGAAGCTAAACCCTAGTGGGCTAGAGAATTGACATATCAGGTGAACAAGTTATCCATCATTTGGTTTGCGGCCAAGCTACTTTCAAGCTTTTTCACATCCTCCCAAAAAAAGAGCTTATCCCTCAACTTTATTGCCCCTAGTGCACTCTAAGAAACCAAATTATTAGGTCATCTTGCAAAAAAGTGAAAAACCAAGGTGAAAAAATTGAACTCACTAACACCATCGTAAAGGAATAGTCCAAGATCTGTACAAAACTTCCTAAGATCCTCAGAGAAGAATGGTCCATGGGAACTTCCTATGTAGCAAGCCATACATGCCTTATAGCACGTAATCTAATATCCGGACCATCAAAAACACAGGGGCTTGACCAATGTACCCATCAGGTCATTCTAAGAAATAAGAAAAAAGGTTTTACATGCCTTATATGGCTCACCTAGCCTCATCAATAGATTTGGAGACTGATTAACTGCCATTGATCTAACGATCCAACAAATAGCAAGGATGCCATACTGACGGCTATGAAAAATACACATTAAATGAATGGCTTAGCATAGATAAATAGTGAAATAGATGTCTGAATGACAACATTACAGATTGAAGTTGCAAGCTTTTACTAGCAAACTATAACTCCTAATCCACAGATCGCACTGAAAGCTAGGGCCTAATGTTATGGGTATTTTTGGAACCACACAAATGGGTTGGTAAAAACTCAATGGACATGCCCAACTGATAAAGGCCCAGCTCAACTAGGATTGAGATCGTAGGAGCAAGACATCAGGTCACCAAATGTGAACTCAGGTCGTTGGTTAACAAGGGTCAAAGCAGTAACCTCTAATTGTTAAGGACGAGGTCTAGCCCATGGCTCGAAACATGCCCTCCCAGCCATCAAATCAGAGAAGACCGTTCAATTGTTTTCCATTATTAAATCATTGTAAAAAAATGACAAACAACAATATACTGTTACTCTGCCAAAATATATAAAGAAATAACATAACCATGGACGTAAGCATTACACTCGACTGAATCACTTTAAAAACCTCCTAGTGTCTCTCTGTTCTTTCTCTTTCTCTCTCTTTCACATTCAAATTATAATTTGGGATTTTAGACTTGGGTCGATCGGATTTTGCCGTCAATAGGTAGAATTTGCGTGAAATCACCTTCAAATACCATTGTCCTTCCCCTAAAAGGAATTGAATGGTTATTTGGGTTATCAAATTACAGGATATATTTGAGAGTTTTATCAAGTGCTTCAAAGCAAAATTTATGCACCATTAATGCTTCATCCCAGATCATATGATCTATTTTCTTTAATGACTCTACTTAAGGACTTCCTTGTTTTATGTTGCATATTGAGTCTTCATTGATATCCAATTGGATAACAAATTGAGAATGAGTTGTATGGCTTCTTAGTAGATAATAGAAGCAATTCCACTGGATGCTATGAACAAAACTATCCTTCCTTTTAATCGTAAGGAAAAAAGTCAAAACTTTCTAGATATATGTCTTTCCAATACCACCATGTTTATAGAGGAAAAAAAACTCCAATTGTCCTGGATTGAATGCGATCAATAAGAGTGTTAAATTCTGTTTTCTATTCATCTGTCATTGATTTTAGCAGGGCTTTAGCTTTGATTCGCAAGGCTTCTCTGTCATAATTTAATTCATCAATAATCAACTTATTTTTCGTTGCACTCATGTCACCTATATCTAGCACTAGCATGAGAGGCAATTCATGTAAACTTCGTTCTTTGCTTTTTAGAATTTTTTCAATAAAAGCAAGAACATAATTCTGACATTGTTCATTAGTAAGGATCAAATCTATTTGATAACAAAAATAATTAGAATAGTATATATTATAGTATTGTATAAAAACAATGCATGAATAAATACATGAAAAGACATTTGTAAGTGTCTTTTATGTTGTAATACTCATATAACTTGACATTGTAGTTCTCTCTTCTTTGCATGTACAATATGATCTTAGAAAGTATATCCCATGTCTCCTTCCAAACAACTTCTAGTTTGGAGATACATTTGCAGCAAGTTGTCTCAAGTAATGACCATTTCCACGTGAAAAAGCTTCCTTGATTGTAGCAACATATTTTTATCATCATCAAGTAAACATATAGCATAACAAGCTTTCTTGAATGTCTTACAAATGATACCATTAACAATACATTTGTCTATATAACATGTTGCTCCTTTAACCATATTAAGTAAGATGTGTAAGTAGAATAATTCTCCAGTAGGTGGTGGAACAAGATTAATATTCTACTTATGACAAATCCACGCTTTCTTTTCACCCACTTTAGAATATCTTATTTAAAGACATATAGTAATGGGAAATCCATGTATGTTAATTTTCTGGCACCTAGATCTTCTTTATTCTTCTCCATCTATGTAGTGAACATAATATGACGATTAAATTCCTTGTTAACTACTTCCTCCATTGAATCTTTATCATTGATAACTATGTATTATTCTCCAGGAAGGTGAAACTTTAATCGTTCCATAGGAGGTTTTTGGTAATGAATTTCGTATCTGAGAATTCACTAACATGCCTCATAAGCAGAGTCATATCAACAATCATAATAAGAGTTTATCTCATCTACTTGTTTTATAGTTTCACTAGATTATTCACCTTGACGTAGGAAGTAATGACATGAGCATATCCCTTGTTGACATATTTGAAAAGGTATTTTATTGATGTGCCTTGGTTGCATGATTTGACATTGATGTGAGCTTGATATCGAAGAAGCAATTCTAGATTGTATGGAACAATGAATCTATTATCCAGTTGAATGCAATTTTTCTCAATTGATCTACCATTATTCCTTCTCCTATAAATAAGGAATCCATCATCATCAATTGAAGTTGATTCAACAAACCTTTTGGAAAAGTGTTTTGTATATCTTCCTTTTCCATGTAAGAAGATCTTTGATTTGTGTTTCCACATGAACCATACACCATAAAAAATTTTACCATTTCATAAAGTAATGGCTCTTCTTCAAAGTTAGGGATCTTAGTAGATATTATTTTGTCCAAATCTCTAGTATGTATCTTGTGTTGAGGGGCCAAGAATATAATGATATGAACATGAGGAAGACCTCTTTTTTGGAACTCTATTATGTACAAAATTGCAAAATGTAAGGATAGATGATTAGTCAATAAATCTATTATTCAATTAATAACGAAATATCATATACCGATAAAAAGTAATAAAATCAATTAATAATAAATGATGTAAATTAGATCACTAACATAACTAATTTGATAAAACTATTCAATGGTTTCACAACTACATTAAATTATCTTAAGCAATGTTAATAACATACCACATATAACCTAGTAGTGCAAATGAGTAAAAAAATAAAAAAAATAAAAATAAACAGTTAAATGAATTAATGTAGATATCTTCAAGGAAGAGTGAGTTATTTGACTTGCTCTCACTTTCCCAAAGAATGAACCCTTTGTGAAGTCATTCATCATGTAACAATACCAAAAGTTTAATTATGAAAATTTTACCTATCAAATCAGCACGAATAATGTTTAAGGTTCGTGCTCAATTGACGAAAATGAAGTAATCGACTGCATTTTGTGAAAGCTGACGTGGACCATTATGCAAGAGAATTTGCTTTAGTATTGGTCTCAAAATATTGACAGAAATAGTACTTTGAACCCAAAAATAAGCATTTGATTCACATGCAATGCATTGAAAACATCATGGAAGCATTTGCAGAATAGAAATTTAAAGATAATTGTTGTTATTAGTAGGAAAACTAACAATATAAAAAAAAAAGATAGGTGCATCTTCAAATAAATATGAAGTATTTGAAGTTTGAATAGTTTTTGAGTGTTTTTCTTTATGGACTTAAAAATTAAAATCGCATCTAACAATTCTAGGTTCAAGACATTCAAAACCACACAAATTAACAATTATATTTTATTTATTGATTGGAGTAAGAATATATTTGCAGCATGAAAATATTTATATACTCCAATCAATTATATCATGTGTCTTTATCTTTGTCAAATAGAGGAAAGTTATTTATAATTTTTAATACCTTGAGAATTGAGAAATATAATTTTTAATATATATAAAATCTTATAAAATTAATATATAAATAACAAAATTCATAATAAACTTTTTTTATTGGATGAAAACTTAGAAGTATGGACATTACAAAAAAAAAAAAACAAGCCGTGTCTATATCCAATGCATGTTGACACTTGGACACATGTATCATAGGTATACTCCATAATACTCCAATACATATTCGGAACCTATTTAGATAATAAAAGTAATGTAATTCCAATACTTGACATCTATTATTTGTCTTTAAAAAATGACTTAACACATATTAGAAATATCTAAATTTTAATGCATAAATATATTAATAAATACATATTTATATAATTTTGTCCATTAATACTCATGTGTGTGTGCGCGCGCATATATGTATAGACACTATGTTTTGTCTTTATATTTTTATGTGTTATTGTGTCCTGGTTTTCTTATTACGTCTCATGAGCACAGTGTGTATCTACTTTGTTGAATATACTATGTTGTGTCTTTATATTTTTAAGTTGATAAGTTACACTTTAAAGTAACTTATAGTCTCTAGGTGATCAACTTAAAGTTAATCGATCGAGGCTAGTTAAAGAACTCAGCATCAACGCATAATTTAATCTATGTTGATCGATTGATTACAACTAATGAATCAATCTAGGTGCAAAACTTGATCAAATAAGAGTTTGGTGAGACAATTACTCAAACATGACAAAAAGTATAACTTAAATCCGTAACAACAATGTGATATTAGAAACTATTTAGTGAGATTCTCGTTAACGTTATCAATACGTTGCAGACATATTGTAGTATCTTATTCGTCTAAAAATATGATAATTGACATGTTCAGCATCTATATATATTAATAGATATCTCTCTTTTTAAATCATCTTTATTACATTACTAAAGTTTTGTTGAAATATTGATTTAATCATTGAAATGTGTTCAACAAATTACTTTTATCGTATGCGATCGATTTTATTGAACTTGCAAGTCATTCCTTAACTTCACCTTGCTTCATTGATCAATTTCACCTGTCACAGAGTTTCAATAAGTATTGTAATCAGAGTATACAATTAAAATATACTATTATTTCTCTTGAAACATACAAGAACTTGACAGTAAGAGGGACGGGCAACAATATGAGCAATCAGGAAAAGCTTACAAATTCCGAGTTCCAAGCACCACCCTGGTCCTGTTTGCATCAACAACTAGTTTAGCGCTCTCTCTCTCTCTCTCTCTCTACTAAGAAACCACCAAATGGTTGGTTTGGATTAAGAAGCACCTACTCCAACATATTCCTTCTTAATGCCTATTGGATATGCCTCCTTTCCTATGGATCACTTCACTTCCACTTCCCTTCAGTATCCAGATATGCCGACAACATATGACCCGAAATATCTCTCTCTCTACTATCATATCCTACCACTCTTAAACTTTAATAATACAATTTGGCATGGTTTAATTTCATCTAAAGCAAATCACAAGTTTTAATTCAATTTGCAGTATTCATTCCTCCAAACAAATAAAATCAGTGGGTGCCCCAAGTCTTAATCCAAATTTTTTTTTTAAGTTAATTAATCCAAATCTTTGACACGAGGAAGAAAGATCCGTCTTCTTTTGACAGGCAGCCCCACTGGGTGCGTTACAACCAAACAAGGCTGCTACAAATATTAAGTGGGTCTGTATTAATCTATTTCAATGTATAGTTGTTTTCTTGACTCTAATCATCCAACTTAAATGATAATCAGAATCAGAAACACTTGTATATATCTTCTGATACTAAGTATGAAGAGGCAAACCGTTTTGGCTTGAGGAAGGCTATTATTCCGTGTGTTATTACCTCATAGTCTTTGGTTTTGACAAATTGAAGCATCTTTTGACAATAAATAGTTATTAAACTGTATATGGTAAAAAACTGTCCATCCTTAATGGGTCGGTTCGAAGGTTATCATGTTTTTCCTCCTTTTTTTTCCTTTTTTTTTTGTCCCTTTTACTTTCTAATCGTTAATGGGAAAAACCAAAGTGATCATTGGAATAACTAGGCATATTCATGTTAACATAGCTTAATAATAAGTCGTTTAATTTATAGAAAGTTTCACAGAAAATATAATTTTTTATAAATATAAAAATGTTTAGATTGTTTGATTTACCATTAATACAAAAAATAGAAGAAGTTGTATTTTTTAAGAAGTTTTACTTCTAATATTTTATGAGAATTTAGAAGTTCTAATTTTTGTATTTTTAATAAAACAAATTATATAACTATCCTTGTAAAATTTAAATAATGAGAAGAGTAATTTTTTTGTATGATACTTTAGTCATTTTGACAATACTTTCTAAGAAGTTTATAATTGACCCAAACATCATATAGGAATTTGCTTTCTAGAAGTTTTACTTCCTTAATATCAACCAAACAACTTTCAATACTTTCAAAAAAATTTACAAGAAATTTATTTCATAAGATGTTCAATTTCCCACAGGAATTTACTTCCTGTGTCAACCAAACTATTCATAAAATTTAGACATACTGTGAAGAACTGAAGCTTCTTCTGTATTGTGATTTCACTCTAATTGAATACCATGCTGTGTAAAACAATTCTATGGAAAATGAAGAACAAGTGTTTCAAAGTGTTGAAAACTGTAACTTTAGCAGCAGTTCTGTGTTTGTGTGTGTGAATATATAATAAACAAAAATGAAAATTAAGAGGTAAAGTGGCTTAGATTTCAACCCCCGGAAGTCGCGAAGAAGGGAAGCAATTTACAATGCGCCTGATGACCTGCATTCCTTTATCTATGCGAAAAGGTCTTCCATTCTAAATCTGCATTTAAAAATCTGTCAACAGTACCCGGAAACACAACAAAAAATTGTTTAGCCAAAAGTATCTTCTTGACTTTAGTAATTTGATTAGCAGAGATTTAAGGGAGGATCCGAAATCAACTAGCTAATAGAATTTTCAAAATCTTATCATTCATTTAGAATTATAAAAAACTGAATTTAATTCATTTGCAAATAGATTTATGTTAAAAAAATCCTATGCACATTCTAGTTTTTTAGTAGTTCCAAACCAAGAGTTGAAGTATTGAAAAGCAGAAAAATTGTCATTAGTGTAGAAGATTATATACTAATCATTTTTAAATTCTAAAAATAAATTAAGAATAACCAAGAACTATCCTATTACTTGAGGTGAGGTGGACTGCGTACAATATGCTACTGTTGTAAACCATATCTTCAGTTTAATTCAATATTTTATTTTCTATGATTTCTAAAATATCTACGAAAATTCTGAGATACATGGATCATCCCAGAAAAATGATATGAGAGACAAAAGTTAGGCATTTTGCAATTGTTGTAATAATTAATAAATGGGTTCAGAATATTATATGATGACCCCTACATTTACACATCATTATTCCAATCCTTTGGCTTCAGCCTTCCCTACAATCAAGTGGAAGGAAAAAGTTGGCTGCCACCACAGTACCTTCCCTTATGGCTTTTTTGCTACTATAAATATCACCTACACCTGGCTTCCTATATCCCACAACAAGTCCCTTTGTTGGTTCAAACAAAAACTTGGTTTCTCAATTGAATTATTTGCTTTGTTTTTCCTGGTTTCCTCTTAATTATAGTGTCTGAATAATTTGAAGATGGAAGTTCATTCTAAAGTTGTTGGCCTTGTTTGTGTCATGCTGCTGTTACCTGCAATAGGTTTCTCTCAGGACTTTACTCCTTCCAGAGCCACCTATTATGGTAGCCCAGATTGCTATGGCCATCCAAGTACGTGAGCCTCTTGTAGCCCTTTTCATGCACATTTGTTCAACCCCATTTGTTAGCCTAATACTAAGCTAAGTCTCAATAAGTATAGCTAGCTTGCATCTCTAAGTTGAGTTCCAAACCCCTCCATAAGAATGACCATATTGTAGATGGTGCAAGCATATTTATAGTTTTGAGAAATGAATGACTTCTTCAATGCATGGAAATTTTACTATGTTTAATAATTTAAGTTAGACTATTCTTAATATCCTAGTTATTTTATAAAATAAAGTACACTTTTCAGAACTATTACTAATTATACATTCTTACTATTTGTGTCTATTTGTGAATGATGAGAATGAAGAACAATATTTTCTAAAAATAAAAAATAAAAAACACTCATCATGTTTTCCAAGACCATTACAGTATTCATGCATGTCCGTGTGTGTTGACTAATCAGCATATATATGATATATCTTTGCAGGGGGAGCTTGTGGATTTGGAGAATATGGAAGAACAGTGAACGATGGGAGTGTAGCAGGTGTTTCAAGGCTATGGATGAATGGAACTGGCTGTGGTGCATGCTACCAGGTAACTCACAAAAACCACTAAAACAATTTTATGGAATACAAGGAACAAAAAGGTACATAGCTGCCTTCTTGACTTCAACTTTCAAGAAATATTCTCCTTGTTGTGCAGCAAAGTGGTAGCTCAACAAAAACGTTTCCATATGTTAATATATATTCAAAAGGCATTCATGATCATGTTTTGGGCATGTAGGTCACGTCTGCATTTTTTCGTATTTATTATTAATTGTGATATATAATCACAACTATAATTTAAAATCATAATTAATGAAATTCCTTCCCTTTTTTAATAATTCTCAATGAAAAAAAAAACTTCACAAAGTCCTTCCACTAATAATAATTTATCCCTAATCTGCTTTCAGCATCCAATAAAATGATTGTAAATAATTAAGTAGTCTTTGAATGAACAACGATTTTTCAGGTAAGGTGCAATATACAAGAGTACTGCGATGAGTATGGAGCATACATAGTGATAACAGACTACGGAGAAGGAGATAGAACAGACTTCATAATGAGTCCACGTGCCTTCTCAAGATTGGGACGCAACCCAGATGCATCCAAAGAGCTCTTCAAATATGGCGTCGTTGACGTCGAATTCAAAAGGGTACCTTGCAGATATGCTGGCTACAACCTTTTGTTTAAGGTTCATGAGCACAGCAAATACCCTGACTACTTAGCTATAGTCATTCTCTACGCAGCTGGTCAATACGACATCACTGCTGTTCAGTTGTGGCAGGTATAATAAGTGTTTGTTGAAGTTTTACTATTCTAACAAGCATTTATACAAACATCTTCTGAGCATTTGCATTAATTTGTGTACATAATTTTTTTGCCTCCAATTAAGCTGATTTTTACAATTATGTCTACGCAGAAGCTTTTTTTTTTTTTTATTTGCTTACAAAAATACTTGATGGAATTAGCTTAAAATCACTTGCTTTACTATGCATTCAAGCACGATATAATTTATTTTTAAAAACACATTCACTATAGTGGAACTTAAGCAGAAAGGTTTTTACTATGTAAGATCGACTTAAGCTATTTGTCTAAATGGATCTAGTATACTTAGAAGTGCTTCAGTATAAGCATTTTTTAAGTATTGGATCTGAAAATGATGATGACGCAGGAGGATTGCCAAGAATGGAGGCCAATGAGGAGAGCCTTTGGGGCAGTATTTGACACTCCAAACCCACCAACCACTGAAATAAAGCTGAGGTTCCAAGTGAGTAGCAGTGGAGGATTATATTGGGTGCAGGCCAGAAATCCCATCCCAAGTGATTGGAAGGCTGGGGCTACTTATGACTCAGAGGTTCAACTTGATTAAATGCCACCCACTTTTGGATTAAGACAATATGTAGAAAGAGACTGTTTTCCATTATTTTGGATTAGTTGCTTGTTATAGTGAAACTCTATTAATATTGTTGTGTTGTGTGGTGGTGGCCTGCTGCTGAGTGCTAGGTTGGTGTTGGTGTTAGTGCTCTGTCATATGGAATAAAATTATGGGGATATTGTACTTTCCTTTCTAGATATAATATATGAATAAAGTGCCCTTAATTTTCTTCTTACTGGCCGCCACCAGATATGCCATTGATATTATCGAGTTAATTGTTTAGAAGGAAAGGAGGCATTAAAAGAATTGAGAAGGACGCGTATGCCAGAATCAGCCAAGAAAAGTCATTGTTAGTTCGTGAATAATTTATCTTGCACAATAAAAACGACTACCCACTTACAATGCTATTACCGTTGTCAACTCGAGAAGAGATATATAAATGACTTTCTTGTATTTGTATCATAGATCCAGTAAAAAATGCACTCCAATAACAAAAAAACCAATTCTATAAAGTAGAAGTTGATACATAGATGGATGAGTTGATCTGCCAAAGGTTGCGAGCTTTTGGATTGAAGTTTTCTGGGATTGATGTAGAGATGGTTACTTATGTTTTGAGTTGTGAATATTTGTTTTAATCCATATGAAATAGATAATTCCCTCAATTATCCATTATTTAATGAGCTTTGAGTGAAAATTATGTTTGATTTATCATTATATAGTATCAATAATTATACTTAATAAAAAATAATAAATATTAAGACTCATATATTAATCTCCGCTTAAATTTTACTTATTTAAAATCAAATTCAAATCAAATTTTGAATAATTTTAGAATTTAATTATTACTATTTCTTATATTCTGACATAAAATATTAACTCATAAAATTAATAAAATATTAATTATAATTTTTGAAAATAAAATATTAATTATTATTTGTTTAATTTATCATTAAATTCTTACGGATTATTTCTGTAGATAATTAAATTAGTGATGGAAATGATTTTCTCTGCAAATTAGTTAACCCCTTTTACTGATTATTCAATTTAATAACTACAAAAATTAGTGACCACATTGATTTTTACCTCAAATCATAATTGAATTTTTGCTGCTAATTTCATTTACTTCTTTCAATTACTCAAAGAATTGTTACAATTTTCCTTTCAACGATTTAATTGAAAGTAAATGAATCAATTATCACTATAGTAATTGCACAATTAGAAGCAAAATGAATTAATTCTATAGTGATGATTGAAACACAAATGAGAATCAATTCCATTAACTAATTATTGGTAGTCATTACTAAATTAATTGCATAAAAACATCACAATGTAATTTCCCCTTTCTCAGAAAAAGGTCGTCGAAGCATTTGGGAGCTTCCGGTCAAACCCAAGTTGAGCACCACTGCAATTTTCCCTCTCCATCAGTGAAAATGGGTGGAGACAAAAAGGGCAACAGTAAGTTACACCCAAGGAGCAATGCCATGTCTTAAAAGTTTTATTGACCATCTACTCAATCAATCCATGCATGGATTTTTCACTTGATCCGTGGAAGATCTCACCCAAGAAAAAGGAAAAAAAAATGGGTGTAAATCCATTTTTTTCTCTCCCAAAATTTATGCCTTCCAATTCTTTGAAAAATTTAAAGGATCTATATCCAACTCATTTATATTAAAAATACAACTAATCTTATCATTATCGGAAGTAATAAAAAAAATTTTACAGGATGCTGGATGCACTGTTTTTTCTTTTTACTCGGACTTACGGATTTGGTAGCCAGAGTCCCAATGCTGTCAGCAATGCAGTACCCGAAGAGTGGTAACAACAGTTTCATTCATTCGTTTTTTGGTAGGGTTTCATTCATTCTTACATCAAGACAAAATCAAAGAAATGTCGAAAGTACATAAACCAAGTGAATGTCATTTTGATTTACATGTATTTTCTGTCCTGCTTGGAACCACATGAAAGCAGAGCTGAAGATGAACTCCAAAGTATATATATTCTGGGTAGTCTGATTGTCCCAGGGAGGAACTCTTGTAGCACAATTACCTGCAATTAGGATATCACATGCATTTTAAAAGGAATTGACGACCAACTATATAAGCAGATCATATATCATATTGTTGCAGGCATTATTTCTAACCATGACATGTTTATTTAGAGGGGCGCAATTCCGAAATAAAGCATTGCGTATTATACCTGTTGCATCTCCAACTTCCAAAAGAGGTGCATATGGCATCTATTTCTAACACATGCCCACGTCTGTAAAACACAATATGAGATAACTTGAGACCAACTGGGTTACTGGGTCAAAGTTGGCAACAATAAAGTATAGGATTGACTGAAGGCATACAAAGACATCACTAATTAATAAGTATCTATTGAATGTTTATAGTTTTTCCTTTCTGCTTTTGTTGACAAAAATACTAAGCACTAACCCCCCCCCAAAAAAAAAAAACACACACACACACAAAAAGGCCATAAATTTTAGCATTTTGACAGATTTTATACAGTCACCCACCATAATAACAGGAAGGATATAAGAGTCATCCGCAACAATGATAACAGCTAAAAAATATATAGACATTCAGGCAAAGAAAAAAAAATGGCCATAGTGATTCATGAGCAAGTTTAAATAAGAAAACAAGAACATCACCTCTTGTTCATAGATTATAGCCTTAGAAGGCCTCAATACATCCTACCAGTACACTCCTCGGAACCACAATAACAATCCTTCTTCTTTATATTGCCATCTGAATCATGGACTTGATCCATCATATAATTGTAATCATAAGTCAGCTCTTGCAAAGGCCGAATGTTCTCAGCAGCAAAGAGCATTATATGAGGAATCCTCTTGTCATCATGATCATATAGGACATTCTGAGCATAAAGATTTGGGGAGCAACTATGGTTGATGAATCTCCCTACATTACCATACTGGAAAGCATCAATGGTGAAGCCACCATTCCCCACAAATTCACTAGAACTTGACTGCGCATCAGGCATAAGGGTTGAAAGTCCATCCCAAAGAGCACTATTGCTGTTGTTATTCCCAATGTCAAACAGATACTCATCATTGCCAGTGCGTTGTTCTGCCTCCGTCTCTTCAAGAAGCTCTCCTATATATTCACAGATAAAACTCCCCGAAGGGATGGAATTTAGGGATCTTACTCCCCATCCCCGCATCTCAGTTTTAAAAATTTCAAGTTGAAGTCTAATGCCATGTTGGCTGACTCTGTTATGACAAGTTGGAGGGCACTTGCAAGAAGGGCCACACTCATAGACTAGAGGCTTTGCTTCTACAATGGCCCCATTATAATTGAATGGGATCTCTCCCCCATTTTTGACAGCACAAGAACATTTTTCTGAGTCAGAGCATCTCTTAGTACAACTGCATCCCTCTGGAGGAATGGGATTGCACCAATCAGGATATATCATGGTAGTAGAGTATGTAAATGGTGGGGGGTTTTCATCATCTATGGTATTCACAGCACATATTGGAATTCGCTCTTTGCCACCAGAAATATCCTCAACACATAGACCCTCTCTTGTTTTGAATTTATTTGATTTCTTCACTTCTTTCCAAGCAAGCTCTGGTTGACCTGGGATTCTACGCAGCTGAAACCTAAAAACCAGCTTACCATGAGGCCCAAAATCCTGCCAATATTTTTCAACTGCATACAGCCCATCATAAACATATGTCCTACCCTTTCCATCCATCCCTTGGTTTCCCTCAGAGCCACGTATCACCCTAACAGGATTCTTTTCCTCGCTACTGTTCTTTAAAGCAAGATTGCCACGCTCAAGCTTCTGATCTTCAGGTTCTTTATCAGTGTTCATAACATTTCCCCCTTGTCCAGTGTAAATCATGACATCTGAATTGCCCCCCAAATCATCAGCATAACCCCCGGATGAAACAATACTAGTTGCCAAGATCTTTCCATTGTGCTTTACATAATCTATGCCACCCTGAATCTGACGATGAAGCCCAACTATAATAAGCTCCACCCTATACTGAAATTCATCACCAACTTCAACTCCAGGGACAGGTCCCAAGATCTGCTTGCCTGTATTAACATATTTTCCTTTCTCCTTAAGAATCTTTGCTGCTTGTAAATCAACCCTTTTACGGCTATTCACTCCATCTTTTAACTTTGCTTCTTCTTCTTGCAAAAGCTTTCTACAAACAGCTTGAAAAAGGCGGCGTATCTCCCTCACTTTGTTCCGAGTCACATTTGACTCATTATCATGACTACTAAAACTACCATGACCAATAGGAGGAACATTTACATTGAAATCATGTGATATTGGTACCAGCTGAAATTCTTCAATATTTTCATCATGGTTTTGAGAGTGGTTCTTTTCCCAAATTACTAGCTGACCAGTTTCTTCAGAAACAGCACTTCCTTTCTTCTTTTTTAAAGGCTTCTTCCCAGAACGATTTAGTGAGTTTTTAGTCTTGAAAGCGACTATAGACTTTTCAAGATGTGCAGAAAAATCAACTTTCTTTCCCTTGCTTGGTTTTGCACCCTCAATCAAAATAGGTTTGGTTTTGGAGGAACTTTTACCAAACCTCCAAGGACATTCTGATTCAGACATCAAGCCGAGCACAACTACCCTATCTGATGCAACATCTATCACACTGGAATTTCTTTTCAACTCAAGCTGGCAACCATATATTTCTAAAGGCTTCATCCAAGGATTTTGGACTCCTTGGTAGACTACTATCTCCTTCCCTGACGTTCCCTCACACTGTACAGCATCATGGTTATCTACTGTAACTGCTGCCTTTGAATTTGTTTCAACCTGGTGGTAATTATGCTCATCAGGAAGCTGAATGCACTTTTCTCTTTTACTCTCCAGCAGCATTTTCATTTCCAGAGATAATCTAAATTCATCCTGCTTCTCTTTCTCTGTAGCAATTCCTTCCAAATCAACACGAACCACATCCACTGCCTTGCCCCTGCAAGCATCTCCAACATTAACATTATTTTCTACTCTTTTGACATCAGCATCTGCCATCATTTTCAACGGATTATCATCTATAGACAAGTTATGTTGATCAATACTCCTATGCTCCATAGAAGAGATTCCCTCAAGACATTCATCCTTGCCAAGGCGTGGAGCATTTCGTCCACATAAAGGGGGAAAGTCTCTGATGGCTGAAACTCTTCTCCGAGGAGGATACCTTCTAGTTACAGCCTTCTCCAAACAATCATTGGGACCAACTATATTAACATCATGTGACAAAAGTTTTGAACCACCAGACAAAAGCATCTCACCCTCCAAAGAAGACCCCAGTTTATGGGGATCCTTTGACATATCAAGCAAGTCAAATTTCACAGCTTCTGCAGTATTTGTCAACCCATTGTGCTCCAAGACTTTTGACTCCATCAACAACATTTTTTTAGGTTCATCATTTTTCAAACTAGGCCCATCCGCATGATTAGATGAGACCACTGGATTTTCCTTCTTGAAACTCGAGTCATTCGTTTTCCCCAGGGTCTTAGTGAATTCAGAGTCTCGAGCCTCAGCTTCAAACACTCTAGCAGATTTGTCCCACAATTTCTCTCCACTCTCGTCCGCAACAACTGAAAGATTGGAAGGACCAATACTAGGAGCATCTACATTTGGCATTAAATCAATTCTTGGTGCAAAGCGTCCACATCCTGGTGGGAAATCACGAACTGCAGAAACTTTGCGTTTCTTATACATGGCCCGAGCAACAAACGTGCAATTTCCGTTTTCCATCTGCAACCCCTCAAAAATTCTATTATTGAATGATGTAACAATTCTTAATGAGAATCTGCTACCAAATTAACTCTGCTTCATTTCTCATCTCAACAGAAAATCAATTTCTATGAAGCTTGTTCACTTGGACTTTACATCCTATCAAACACATAATAGACATATAAATTCAAGTAAAATCTCAAAAGGATATATTATAAAAATGAATTAGATAGAAGGAGCAAAACTATCACAACAAAACGAATTTCAAGCATTCAGATTTGAGTGCTCAACCTCCAAACATCGACAGATAGTAATGGCGTAGGGTTTCATTGAGTTAACTCGCTCAACTTACCGTCGATTGCTTCTTGTTTTTGAAGATCTACAATGTAGTGGCATAGAAGTGAGAATAAGAGACGGAGGAGAGAATTCCAATGAAACAAGATATTTGCTCTAAAAAATGAAGTATTTTCAATGCGTAGATGGATTATGCGTTTTCGTAAGAAAAAATTACCTTAACGAAGCATCTTGAACGAGGAGACGTAATAGGGTCGCGGAATTATTTCTACTGCAAGAGCTTCAAGTCTCTGGTTTTCGAGAGAAGATCTGGAATTTCGAATTTTGAAACTTGCTATGTAAGAAGCTCTGCGTTTACAACGAAGGAAGAAGGCAATCATTTCAGTACTTTCACTAAAAAAATAGAAAACCGTAAAATAAGACTTCCAAATGGCCTTTAACCATTCCGATCACCTCATGCGCTTTTTATTTTTCCCCTTAGGCCCAAGCTTCTTAGCCCTCTTTGGTGCTTAGCCCAACCAACTTCTACTGTACCTGAAGGGCCTCCAACTAAACAATGGTTCTCATGGTCCTAAATAATAATTTAAACAAAAAAATAGCGGTCCTCAACAGTATGTTTGTTTGAAACACAAAAAAAAAAAAAAAATTAATTTTTAGCTTTTTAACTTAATCAAACAGCTTTTTTTATATTTTAGATATATTTAGTATACTAATTTTTTAAAAAAAATATATCTTTTTAAGAAATTATTTTAAGTAGTTTATAACTTATTATAATAATATTTTTAATAAAAAATTTTAATTTATCTTTCTTTTTTTTATTAATTGATAACCCATATCCGAACTAATTAAAAATTCTTTTTTTTTAAAACATCTTCACCTCTCATCTATCTCTCTGGAGCTCCCTTTTCTTTCAATGATTTTTTTTTTCACAAAATCAAAAGGAGACAAAAAAACTCAAATAAAATCCCCTATTTGACTCATAACTATTAATTTAATATAAATAAATAAAAATAAATAAATAAATAAATAAATATATAATATTATAAAATATACTTAATTAAATGTTAGATAATTTTCATCTTATTTTGAATATTTTGATTATATCAGTATATTTTTATTATAAAATAAATGTAAATTAATTTATTTTATATATCTATTAATATTAAAATATTATTTTATATTTATAAGTTAATTTAATAATTAATTTTATCAAATATTTTTAGTATAACTAATTAATTTATTTTCTTTCAGTTAATAATTAATAGTTAATAATTATTAAAATAATTAATAATTAATTTATCATTACTTGTGCCATACAGATTCAATGAATTGAGATGTTCTCCTTTTCTCCTTTTTCTCAAGAATATGACAGGGTGATTTTAGGTAAAAAAAATAGATAAAAAAATTACATTGAAATGGTGGGTCCCAAAATAAAATTGTGTCTTTATATCTTAAAAAATGACAAAAAAATTGAGAAGATTCAAATCCAATGACAATAGTCATATGTTTGACCGGAAAAAATCACAAAAAAAAATGAAAAATTAATGATAACAGTCTTAAACGGTGTTTGTAAGTGGAAATTTTTTAAGACTTTTGAAAATGGATTTTACAATCATTTATCCAAAAAATAATATAACTCACTATCATAAATGATTATCAAGAAGAATATTCCAAAATGCTAATATTCTAAAACAATTTCTCTAAAATGAAATTCTTTGATTTGCAAATTCTATTATTCATCTTTCATACGGTGGGGTCCGTGGGGATGTGGAGCTACGGACCGAGCCTTTTCAATGTAATTCATCTTAACGGTCGAACCTCGCAACATGTGAAGCCGAAGCAACTTTCGAATGCCGGGCGCTTAGGGTAACACGCCATCTCAAAGTTAACTTACACTGCCCACAATTTTCAGTTCCCCCACATACATCTGATAAAAGTTATCTTCTGCCCTTCCATTTTCTAAGAGGAAAATTGAGCTTATTCTATCTAACCCACGAAGCTAGTTCAAGACATTTTTCACATTGCTTTCATTCTCATATATTCACAATGTTCTGAGAGTTAAAAATTTTAGATAAATACTATCTTACTTCAAATAATACAGAAGACACAATTTATTTACAAAAAAATAATTCTATAAAATTTGTACAAGAGACCTACTCCACTTGTGTACGTATAATTTGTAGTTATCTTTATAAATAATGTTCATCACTTAAGAATGTCACTTCTCCAAACAACTGAAGAGGGTATCCCTCATAATGTATGAAAAGTCAACATGAGCATTGATTCTTATCAATATTATTCACAAGGCATAAACTAAAATTTCATACAAAAACTCTGGAGATTGTCACTCCACATTTCATGCTATATGTTACAATCTTTTATCACCCTATACAAAAAAGAAAAAAAAAAAGGAAAACAAAAACCACCCAAATTCCATCTCTTGACAATCCAAGCTCAACAAGGTTAAGGATTAAGGAAACAAAAGTGCAACCACCATATCTCTTGCAAAACATTTAAGATGTTTTAAGATGCAAGAATACGCAAGCCCTAATCATGACAGAAGCCCCTTGCCACAGCAATCCAAGTAATCTTGTAAGATTTGTCAGGGATGGACAAGATGTGGGTATATTGTGCTACTGCTGGTGCTGGCTTGAGCACCAAAGCTTAAAGTTGGGTGAAGGAGCTCTGCCTGCAGAAAAGAGCCGTTTGAAGGCACCTCCAGCAGCAAATCCTGATCAGAACTCTCCCCAACGAAGTTGAAAGAATCCAGCATCAGTGAGCTACTATCAGGAGGCAAAGCAAATAGGCTTTTTGGACTGAAGCAATAGCCTTCTTCTATAACTTCCTTGCCTTCACAGGCACCCTTCATAATCACCCTTTTGGGACTCCTCATTGTTGCCTTCAATTCTGAAATTTGCAAGATGAGAGTTAAGAATAAGCCAAGTTAAATGGTTCTCACTGCAATTACCAAGAGCTCAATTTTAATTAGTTAGGCAAAACCTAAGTTCTATGTATAACCTTAACATGGATCATAGAGTAAGAGCTCAACATAAATTCAAACCATCAGCTGCCAACAGCATTAATTATTGCTATACTTATTATTTGATCATTGGTTTTGTATAAAAACAATGTCCCTACAACTACTAGATTATGAAATTGTTGTCTCTGATACTACTTGCATACTAGTACCCAAAAAAAACAAAAAACTTATCATCCTGCGCCAGCAAAATGGCATTGCATACAATAGTAGGTTATCATTTATAATTTGAATTCTTTAAACTATAATCTCTTCCAGAAAAGCTATTT
>JANHAO010006529.1:0-21237 GCA_026873985.1 Saraca asoca
GGGCAAGCTACTCAGATAGACAAAACTGTCTGTTGTAGAATGCAGAGGGGACCTAGCCAATATGTTAACCCTAGGACCCTCCCATTATGGGTTTTAGGGTTAAGGCCTGCACTATGAGGCCTACACCAATCAGCAACAGATATCCTAGCCCAATGTGAGTGGATCACCTTAATATATTGATGGACTATTTTGCATCCTCTTATAAATTATATATTAGCCCGTTTTAAGGTATAATTATTTATAGCCTAATAGAAGAATTATAAAATAATTCTTACAACCATTTCCATTGTGCCTTACTTTTTATTGGCCATTGGAAAATTTGTGCTCAGACTTTTGTTCTCATCTTCCCACTCTTGCCTCTGTTCCACGCCATCGCAGATTCTCAAATTACTTTCTTCACCCATTGATTTCTAACTCCTTTTTACATCAAAATTATTTCACTTTAAAATTAGCTCATATAATCAATTTTTTAAAATTTAGAATAATACTTACAGATTATTTAATTTATTAAAATAATTGATAATAAAATTTAAAATTTAAATATAAATATTTAAAGATAACAAATCTTATTAATTGAATGAAAAGAGTAATACATTTATTCCCATTAATTTAAGTAATGCACGTAAATCATGCTATGTTTAAAGGGCGTAGATGCCTTAATTCTACACACATATATATAATATGTATGGAAAGGAGCTCCATTGACAAAATTCATAGCAATAAAGTAAACGCTGAATTTACATAAAACAATAAATGGCATAGTGAAATTTTCAGTTTTTCACCAAAAGGCAGTAAAAAAGTAATAAGTCTGCTGTGAACTCTGATATATTATTACATAAAGACGGATTTTATAAATGGTTTTGGTAAAAGTCACGTCATTCATGATCTTTTTCGTTGCAAAATAAAAGGACCTCATGCAACATTTCAATTATGAATAAAAAATATATAAAATACATCCCAATACTATTTTAGCCTATTGTGTTATATATCAAACTTTCACATGTTTTATTCTAAAAATAACAGTGTAAATAAATTATTACAGCACTCCTGATCAAAATTTTAGTGACGTGTTCATAATTTGAAATCACAAAAAAAAAATTAAAATTTAAGTTATTTAAATTTAAAATCATAACAATTTTACATATAAAATAATTTAAAATCATGATGTATCAAAAGGAACTTTTTGTAGAGAGATCTCACGAGTTAAAAAGTATATTCGAGATTAGAAATGTGGATTGAGAGTATGTAAAGTTGGACACAAGATGAGCAAATAATGAAAATTGGTTGAGCTGCCCGAAGAGTCAAAGGGACTGACTGAAAAGGGTAAAACTGTACTGTTGGTGCTCAATTATTTTGGTTTTGCCCCCTGCACGGCACTGCGTTTTGTTTCTGAACAAAGCGAGTGCTAAATTAACTACTAACTGTAATAGCCTCTGCATTTCCACTCATCATTCGCATTTTCACAAACATCATAAATTAATCCGCTGCCTCCTCAGAAAATCCTCAATTATAACACTCATTCTATTTTTTTTCTCCAACAAAATAATATTTATTCAAAAATAGATAAAGTCCACCTGAATTTACTATCCACGCTAAATTTTATCATATATATATTTATTTTATGATAATATAATTAATAAATTATTTAACATATATATAGATTTGAATTTATAACACTAAAAAGAAAATTCTAATATAATAATAAGTGTTGCTATATCATTAAAATTTTGAGTTAATTTATTTGATTTTAAATTGTACACTTAATTATGATTATATTGGAAAAATCACTAACAATTAAAATTATGAAAATATTGTTTCAAATCTCTATTATCTTGAACATTTTCTAATTTATCTGAACATTCACTCCCCATCTATTTTATTTTATATAAGATTTATATTTTATGCGTTTATAAATATGTATTGCATAATTCTAGATAGAAGACTATTTTCATAACATATGCAGAAATTGATCCAAAAAATGGGTGGAGTTGTAAATTAAATGTGTGAATTTATGAACAATTAATACTTTAAATAAAACCATCAAATAATTAATTTAAATATTCTTAATTTTGATTTGGATATTCAAATTTCATTTTTTATTTTCTTTGTTCTTATATAATTTGGCCCCATTGTATTATAAAAATTACATATTTAAATAAATAATCGTCATTAAAAAAATTTTAATTTTTCATTTTTTTTTTGGTGGTCATAAATACGTAGCCCATGTGACCAGAACAGCCGATGGCGATGTATGTAGAAGTACAACAGCACCCCTGCCCAAATGTGTACTACATACCTCCTTTAGCATTAAATACGACTGCAGTGTCCCATTTTTTCATCTTCCCTTGTCTACCCATAATAAATTTCCCCTTCATATTGTTTATGTAAAATATATACACATTCTAATTCAACAATGCTAACCCTTTTATCAGTTTTTTCCTCCAATTATCCTACTTTGTAAAAATAACAGTATTTCTCCTATGTGAAAGGAACCAGCAATTGATTTATATATTTATGCATATATAAATTAATATTTATTTATTTATGAGTGAAAGAAGTGTGCACGAGTGGACGTGGCCAAGGTCCATGAACCACGCTGATCAGGTGCTGCAGCAGGAGCAGCCTGCCATATAGAGTTACGCATGGATGGTGACGTGGCAGTAGGAGGGAGTACTTTACTGAATGATTGGGTCTCTGCGTCGGGTTTGGGGGGGTCGGTTTCGTGAGGCAGAGCTCCGATACCCGAAGCCCGAGGCTGTTGTCGGGACCCAATCTCAGATAGCTGGCCATCACATCACATCATGCCCGTCCTTTGTACTGGTTTTAAGATGAACGGACAGGATTGGATTGATGGATCAAAAGTCCTCTCTCAAATGCATGCCCCTTAATATTAGCATATCCGTCTTTTGTGGATTCTTTCAAGCATCGGATCACCCAATTTGTAAAAGCTAATCTAGAAAAGGGGCGGACCACATAGCACATTAGATCGAGGTCAATTCCCCTTTCCCACTCACAATTTCCCTTTCAAATTCTAATGCCCCAACTTGCAATTTTGGATAGTTTTAAGCACAAGAATTTCAACGCTTTCCTAACAAAGCATTATTTTATTAGTCATGCAGCCCTTTTTGAATTTATATCTAAATCCCTCCCTTAAAGTTATATTCTCTTTCTATTAATATATCAATATTTTTAATAATATAATAATATTTTATATTATTTTAAATTTTTTTCTTTAATATTTTATATTTGAATTCAGAACAATACATAAATTATAATAACTTGTCACTCTTACTATTATAAAAAAAATATATCAATATTTTGAACTAATTTTATAATGTGCTAACCTATACCATTATTTGAAATCACAGATTTGCATAAATTAACATTTTCTTTGATAAGGAGTTAAAGAGAGGATATTGAACTAAAAATATCAGTTGTTGAAGGGTCAGCTCAAATAATCATGTTATGCGTGCTTGTACCAATGTGCCAAATGCTTGTTTTCATATGTCCTCGAAGAGGCTCTTGTACTATTATGTTATGTTAAAGAAAATTTGAGCAAATTTCATAGATCATGTCATTTTAAGGTAAAGTGAAGCTATTAGTTTATTTCAAAACTTAAAATTATTTAATCTATTAAAATTAATAGAAGAAGAGGGAAAAGAAGAAGAATAGTTAGAGAATAAATAAGATAAATTGTGATTATAGTTAGTATATATTAATAGGAAAGTGATACTAGGATATGATTGCATGATAATATATGAAAATGGTTGAAGTAGTAGCTGTAGCTATTATTGATTGCAGCGTTTAATTACATGAAGAAATAAATTTATTGTCCAACATACACATTGTACGATCGACAATGTCAACTTTAAGGCATGCAATGGAGTGTGTCCAACTTTGATTCGCTGCCGATCATTATATGGGGTCCCTCTTGGATACACTATCAACCAAAAAGCTTCACTTCCCCAATAAAGTGTAGCTCTCACATTCAATATAGCTGCTTACGGATAGTTGTCACTACAAGGGATAGTGATTCTTCATCGTGGGGCCTTCATCCCCCATCATGCCCTCCGGACCCATTCCCATGAAAATGAGGCCCCTTAATTACCATTCTCTATAGGTATAGTTCTATAGCTAAAGCTTCTAACAACCATTGATTATACATCAAAAGCCTAAGTTTGTGTGACATAAAGAAAAGCATTAGACACCAATTATGATTTTTCTCAATTTTTTACAATATTAATTTCATTTTGTTTTCAAAAGTTGATATAATAGATATTCATATCAAACTTGTAATTTGCATACCATTTAAGTTCATTTAATTGATAAATTTGCATTGTTAATAATCTCACAAGATTAATTAATAATTTCAAAGAATTAAAACGATTTGTAAGTATTATTATAAATCTTAAAAGAAATTAATAAAATGCTTTGATTTTATAACGAAACAATATAAAAATATCTATGTACTACTATAACTTATCAAAGGGATTAGTGGCAAAATAGATGACCCCCCACATAGTTAGGCAGAAAAAAAAATAAAAAGAAAGAGGGGTGCCAAGAGTCAAAGAGGGGTTTGATTAGTGGCCGGAAACATCAACATACGGCAAGGAGGCGGGAAAAGGAAAGATTTATGTATGGGTTTATAGGAGTGAGTTGTTGTCAACCTAAAAAAAAAAGCTTAATGATGACAAGTAAGAAAGTTAGGGGTCATTGATTTTAAGTACTAATTAAAGCGGTGGCTTTCTCGGCAGCAAAAGTATCTTTGTTTGAATCATCATATCTCCTCCATATGCTGACAGAAGATGCCTTGCATTGCATTGGATAGCCGTCGGCTCAATTTTTTCCTCTCATTTCTCAAATCTCAAACACTTTTTAACTATTTATCTGCAAATGAATTGCTACCTAATTAATTGAGATTAAGATCATGAAGAAACCATTTTCAAAGCACGACTTGTTCTTATTCTTCAAACAGATGATTTACAGGTCAATTTGCATGTTGGTGCTTTGAAGGCCTTAGACAAATATAAATGGTGAGTCTACATGGCTCTTGGAAGTTTGGCACCTGCTAGTGTGTGGACATGGCCAGTTGGAGATGTTTAATCCTGATATAGTCTTGTGCCAATCTCTAGCTATTCAAAAGGATTACAATATATATCCTCTCTAAATTTTATAAATATTAGAAAGTGTGCTCATCTGACTTTGATTTTGAACTTTACATTTATTCCATTTTAACGAGAGTTTATTTGAATTTTAGAAGAATCTTGTTGATTATCATTTTCTGAATCTTTCTTATAGGTTATTTTAATTATAGCACTTCACCAACTAAAGTAAAAATGTTCATTAATGTTTAATAAGTAATTTGATTGTTTATCAAAATAATTAGACGATGCAAGGCAATAGTATGATGGCTCAGAAGTTTCTTTCACCATTATTACGTTGAATTTGGCATCACAAACAGGTTTTAATTGAATTGTTTTCTGCCAATAAAGTTTGTCCTGGATTCATTCTCTATTGACATGATTGATTTATTACAAATTTTTTACGGTGATTGGTTAATTTATGCACTACCCATTAATTGTTATAAACTAATCGTAATATATTATTGATTTGCTAACTTGAATGATTAAGAATCTAAATGGAAAATGTTTAGAAAAAAAAAAAGTACTGAGAGAAAAAGGTTTTGAAATTGGAGCAAATAATACTTTATGACTAAAGTTTATATGTTCTATAAATAACAATCTAGGCGTTTAAATATCATAATAAGATTTATTAGGTGATTTTCTCCCGTTTCAGATTTTCTAATATAGCCAAGAGGACCCAAAGAGACGAAGAATGTTCAGAATTTGTTTGTACAAATAAAACTGCGGCTATTAATTCTGATGTTAAAAGGCCTTGCAACTATTAAATATATAGTTGGACTGAAGATAGAAAATAAACCCCATCGAATGCCATAACTTGTTGGCGGTGCCATTAACAAAACAGAATAACTTCTTAACACCACAACTCTCTAAGGAAGAAAGATATCCTAAAAGAGAAGACAATCTGATAGACATCAAAGAGGTTCACTCTAGGATTGAGAGCCCACTCTAAAATGTAGAATAACAGATATATTTTAAATTCAATTCTTACAAATTCACTTGATTTTAAATAATTTTAAATAATTTACCTTTGACTCACTTAAAATACATGAATTTATAAACAAAACTGCTAGAAAAAAGTAATATATGGAAGAAAAATGATATTATATTCAGAATCATCGTTTACATTCTTTCGCATTCACAATTAAATCTCATTTTAGGATCCACAGAGGATATGCATTATTTACATTAAAAAATAAAAATAGATATATATATATATATTTTATTTTTTGTGAAAGAAAGTAAGAGACAACGTCAGCGATGATGCCTTTCTTGGGTTAGTGACCTTAAGTCAATGATTAAAAATGATGATGGGCCTGGCTATGCTGGACCTACTAGTTTTAGAATAATCAAATAGTCCTGATTAGCCCATCATGGCAGCAGATCGAATTGTCCCCTCAAGTTCTAAACCTATCAATTAACCTAATTATCTTACAATAGAGACAATATAACAACAGGTACAAGTTGATCATTTCGGTGGACTCTCCAGGACACCAACGTCAAATAAGCCCAACAAAAACAGGCCAGCCCAAAAAGGACCTATGACCAGAGAGCCCACATCTTCATTGACAAAAACAAACAATTGTTTGTTAATTTTTAATTTATCAACCTACCGCATCATCACGTCGGTGCAGCAAGGATGAAAATGAAAGACGTGTAGTATGCTAAGGTTTACTAAGGTTAGATTTGACTTGATAAAAGAAATCTTTCATTAAAAAATCTTATTTATTTGTGTAAAAATAAATAATTGTTATATTATTTATATATTTTATAATCAACAAAATAAAATATAATAGGAGAAAAATAATTTTTATTTTAGAGAAATAAATAATATTTCATCATATTTTTTTTATATATAACATTGAATAAATAGAATATTTTTTATAATTTTAAATATTTGTAATTAGAATTAAAAAAAATGGAGAAATTTTCTCATGATATCATTTTTCTACGAAACGAACGGTCCAATTCCTAATTTTTCTGGGCATTGAAAGAAAAGTAGGCAATGAAACAATTTGCAGTTTGAATATTTTAACTTCAACATGCATGGGAAACCAGTTTGCACTTGTGGGTAAATTTATAGGGATTAGGGCATTTGTAGACCCCTATATAGCATTAATTTATAATTAATTTTAACATATTGGGCATCTCTTGGGTAATCATAGAATCATATAGTGGATTTGTCTAAATGGGTAGTAGTGAGCCTGAAGTTGTATTTCAAGCACTAAGATCATGAATGACAGGAAAGAGGGGTAAAAGCTTGTTGAAAAATTTCACAGCTCCAGAATCCATTAGTTGTAGAAAAACAGCGGGTGGAAGATTTTGCGTACGCTGCCGCGGCACAACCCATAATCATCCATTTTTTTTTTTATAATTAAAAGTTATTATATGCATATATTTATTGTACGAAAGCACTTGTGACCAAAATATCTTTATTATTTTTACCTCCTCTCTCTCACTTTCATTTCTATGGCCCCGTTTGCATATATATTTTAAATAAGAATTTATATTATAAGAGTTTTTTTTTAAATAAATTCTAGTATTACGAGCACTGTTTAAAATAAATTAATTTGTATTTGAACACATGTTTACAATGGTTATATATCTGTTAGGATGTATTATTAAAATACTAATAATTATTAAAATTACTAAAAAGAATAATAATAAATATTTATTATTATAAAGATTTAAATAAATTAAAATATATTTGCATGTGCTACTCATTATTTTATTTAATTATTAATTATGTAAGTGTATATTTTAAATTATTAATATCCTCTAAACAAAAATATGATTCATATAGTAAATATAATTAATAAAAATTTTAATATATAAAATATATACCACCATTAAATTTACCATAAAAAGAATTCTAAACCATCATTCATTCATGGAATTAGGTGGAAGTTTCGTATACTTTTAAATTTCATAATTTTGTATTTTTATTATATTTTATGATATCATAATAATTTTTTTTTTTGTAAATTTTCAAGGATGAAGAAAGTTAAGAGATCTTGATGTTGTTAGTATTTTTATGTGTATGGATTAGATTTTTTGTATTTTTAAGGATTTATATGTCTAAAATTATCATAATAAAAAAATTTTCATTAGACTTTTTTTTTTTTACTTCTGAAATAACTTTTTGATAAATTATATGAGTAAACTTATAAAAATAAGCTTATAAAGAAATAGTAAACTAATTTGATAAGCTCAAATAAGCTTAGCCAAACAAGACATATATATCTTTGACTTTTACAAAGAAAATGGACCTTATTATGAAATATGAACCTTGCACTTTATTAAAAAGTGTGGTATTTCCAAGTACATTTTTAAATATAAATTAAGATTTATTAAAAAATAAATAGAGTGTCTTAACTCTTTTAAAAAGGTAAATTAATAACCAAGATACAAATCACCATGTGTATGGCACGAAGGAGGGGTTTCTTAAGTTGAATCAGATTAATTTAAGAGATAACAATTCATTTGCATCGAAAAGCATTGAAACCTGTAAGTAAATAAAATTATAAATTTTATCAAAATACTCATAATCACTGATATAACATGTTAAAAGAATAGAAAAACTATGTGAAAACTTTAAGTTTGTTGCTAATATTTCTCAAATAAATTGAATTAATAGAGATGTAAGACAGATAGAGTCCAACTAGCTAGCTAGAACCAAACCTAAGATTAACCATTTTGTGCAGAGCACAATATATTGCGTTTAATTCCTTAGCACCAAGGTCTCCATCAGGGCAAGTGCAAAGCAGTAGAACTGGTCCCGTCGGTGGGGCGCACAACCCTCAAATTGCTCTCTGTTCAATAGTTTTACGAATTTCATTTTGAAACGTAATTCAACAAATTTAATTCATAATGATCTTAATTTTGATTATATGATAAGCTGATTAATTTGAATTTTTATAACATACCGACATATATATTAAAATTGTTGAATTTCGGGATTGGTTTATGGCCAGAGCCCAAAACCAACTTGGTGTAGTCCTTTCCACTTTACGTCAGTCATGCCATTCCAATACTCGCTTCTCACTGTTGAGAATGCAACTTGCCGTCTATTCAATTACTTTTACATCGTCTTGCCGTTTTAAAAGATTTCTCAGAATCACAAATCTATACATTTTGCATTTTTATGTATTGCAAAAAAAGTGAAAACAGTATTTTGGTGTATAATTTTTTGGCAATACAAAATTCTCACAACATGGGACTTTGATTCCCATGGAGGAGAATAGAGTACTTTCCTCAAATAAAACTTAATTATTATTCACTCAATTGTTGACTATTATCATCACCCACCATCTCCATTCATTATTATTGTCAATAATCACTATTTATTACTATTTTTATTAATCACTATAGTTAATAGATATTATCTATCATCACCTTCACTCATATTACTAGTCTTGATTATCATCATCACTTACAATCACAACTTGCTAGTACTTCCTCTCTAATGACTGAATCAGAACTTCAGTATTAGATCAAAATTTAATTTGTAGGAATGAAAAATAAAATAATATTAATTATTTTTATAATATAATTTAGATAAACTTTGAAAAAGATAAGAGACTATACATAGAAAATTCAAAAATGTAACATCATATAGAAATATGTTTAAAAATTATATTAAAGTTATTAAATATTATAATTTATTTTTTAAAAAAGTTGTATTAATTTATATATGTGTATTAAAATGACTTATAAATTTTAAAATAAAAAAAAAGACGACTCATACACTGTAATGATTAAAAAGTAAAAATAATATTTAAATAATCATTAGTGGTACAATGTATTTATAAATCTTATAGAGAATACATAAGATCATGTTGTATCGTGGGGCTAAATCCGTGGCTGCCTCTAACCAAATTCTTATACAATTTTATTTGATTGTATTCAAAGGTATTTTGCTGTTTGTATTTAAAGGTGTTTTTGAAAAGTATGACTACGTTGCAAGGAATATAATTATTTAATAAAGCATATATATATATATATATATCAAAATAAATAGAAATATGATTCCAACCTTATTTTTCTTACTATAATATTAACGGGAATGTAGTTGACCATGAGAATGAGAATGTTAGATAGCATAATCCAAACACCACGTGTGGGTGTAAAATATTGACATTGTCTGAATATTTTTTGGTCATTTTAAGGAATGCATTTAAGAATTTTGTCAAACTGAAATCAGTTCAGAAAGATAATATCGTGGGGGCTACCATTACAAGCAGATTCTAGATGTATATAATTTTGTGGATTCATAGATTAATTTTCAATTCTCTGGCAAGTTATGAAATAATTTACTCGATCCAAACAATCCATTTTATTTCCATAAATTGCATAAAAATAATGGAAAAAGAAATAAAGACAGCTCTTGTGTTAATTTGGTTCTTTATTTTTTTGCAAAAAAAAAAAACAAATGTCTCCTTTTAGTATAAGTTGCATGGGAAATTTTAACATTGAAAATAGTTGAACCGAAATTAGGGGAACCAAGACTTGAAGCTGTTATAATGCAATCAACATTCCAAAATTAGTAAGCACTAAGAAAAGAATTTTTTATTAACTTTTTATTTATATCTTAATTATATTTTATTGAAATACCATTAATTAATTGGCTGCAACTTGTTATGATTAATCAATTTTTTTTTTAGGTGCATTCACTTAAACCACGCAGCCATGCTCCAATATGCACGTTTTTGGCAATGACTCCTCTTTAGAAGTTAGGCAAAGAGTAGTGCTTTCATTAATTAAAGAATATATACTAATTACTGAAACTCTTTATATTAGTCACAACCACTGCTTTTATTTCTTAGTCTTTCTATCTTCATTTTTAAATATTATCTATATGTACGTCGTCTCTATTTTCTGCATTGCAACTATAAGTGCTCTTTATTTATTTTAATAATAACCTAAATTCAGTACACAATCCACGGCGATCGAATTGAATTGTAAAATAAGACAAAATAATAAAAAAGATATAGAATATTATTTGAATCGTAGTAACTTCTGATAAGCGTATTTATTCTACTTAACTATATTTTTGAACCGTTGTTTACCCTAGTCAAGTTCATGTGTAATAAAATTGAAGCAGATAAAGATAATTAAAATACAAAATAATTTATAATAAGAAAAAAACTATATATAGATAGACGTGAATGACCATATATGCACAGATTCTCATTAAAGTTTATGGTGTTTGGATAAAGAAAGGAAGTGACAAATTAAAGAATTATTATCATTGGAGGTAACTGTAATAAAAACCTTTGTTGTACAGAAAGAGTGGATAAATTTGTTCGCATGATGTGATCATTCATGTATTGATTGTCTCTCTCTTTCTACTTTTTGGTAGTAACTTTATGTTTCTTAATTTCAATTTTTATTTTCATGATGTGATTCTGAAAAAGAAGGATATAAGTGAACAAGAAGTTAGGTCCTGCCATGGCAAAAAAATAAAAAATTGTAATACATCCATATATCTTAAAGATTTATATAATTCTTTTTGGTCTCAAATCTTGTATTTATATTTTCTTAATAGTTCAAATAATCAGATGAATGAGAATTAAGGACTTGAATATTGAAATATTCTGTTCTGTTGGAAAGTTAAAACTAAAAAGTTTTTATCTCAAAAACTTAAATAATTAACACATGGGGTTACTCTCTGATGTCCCTGCAGATTTTGTATGCTGAGGTGAAAAGTTATATTTTAGTCTCGATTATTGCTCTTTTTTATGGTCTGTTTGGATGTGCTAGGATGGAAAGAAAGGAAGGCTATTCCAATTATCTCCAATTCTTTCTTCTCCCAAACAAAACTTCAGTGCTGAAGAACTAAAACTACTGTCCTATTCAGACAGATATGTATAATTCATTTGCGACTTCAAGTTCAGATGTTGTGGGGCATGCAATAGCACAAAACTTACAAATAAAACCAGAAAATAATAGCAAACAAAACAAAACAAAAATGTCTTAATTTAAAGATAGCTACATAATAAAGGGCCACGTCAGCATTGAATTGTACAGTTTTTCAATGCTCCGATCACTATTAAGATGAAATCTATGTTCTTTTTAATATATCAAATCTATTCAAAGAGAGATCAAAAGACAATGGGGGCAGAGTTAGTGATGTATAGTGACAAAATGCATTATCACTAAATCACTATTCTATGTTTTTGCTCTCGTTTGAGAATTCCGAACATGTTTTTATTTATTTTTATTTTTCTGCAAAACACGGTCTCCAACCCAGATATCCGAGAAAAGAGCTGGCTTACACCCAGACGCTACACATACCAGCAGTTCATACACAACTGGTCTGCACTTTCATCTTAGAAACTTCGAATTCATCAGACTACATAAATGGCTTCATTCAACTGCCAACTGCCATCGCATCCCGCTCAAACCATACACCATGCAATCCAATACTCAATCAACCTCCAGTGGCGGAGCTAGCAGCAGTAGCAAACCCTCCGGCCGCCACGGGGTTTACCGTGGTGTACGGCGTCGTAGCAGCGGGAAATGGGTGTCGGAAATTCGTGAGCCCAAGAAGCCTAACAGAATCTGGTTAGGAACATTCCCTACGCCGGAAATGGCGGCAGTTGCCTATGACGTGGCGGCGCTGGCTCTTAAGGGTAAGGATGCTGAGCTGAACTTCCCTGACTCCGCTTCTTCGTTGCCTGTGCCTGCTTCTTCCTCTGCACGTGACATTCAGGTGGCGGCAGCCAGTGCAGCAGCTGCTGCTGGGGCGGCAAAAGATGCCTTACAAAGCCGAGAAGGGAATGTTGCGGCGGCGCAGGAGAAGACAGGGAATGATAATGTTGCTGAGTTCGTGGATGAGGATTTGATATTTGATATGCCCAATGTTCTGGTCAACATGGCTGAAGGAATGCTGCTGAGTCCTCCTCCTTTGGACATTGCCGGAGATGCTCCTACGCCTGAAAATGAGGGTGAAGAATCAAACCTATGGAAATTCCCCTAAAAAATTCTCTGATAAGTTAAACTCATTGCATGACTTAAAATACTGAACTGTAATAAATTATGCGAGAACTATCACATCTAAGGCTTTGCTACGACTTGACGAAGCGGAATATTGTGAGTATGATTGGCGTGTTTTCCTTTTTCTTTTGTTTGAATGCAGTATGCACTTTCCTTTCTGTACAGTACTTTCTATATACGCTAAGGTTGCTGCTGTTGCACCTTAGTTTCTGTAATGCTTCTACTGTCATGCAATGTGTTGTAATAAAATGAAAGAGCTTTTTGTGTGTATCTCTGAGCTTGCCTTTTTGATTTAATTTTAGGATTTCCTTTTCCTTTGCCTAATTTTTGTTCCCTCAAACAAACTACAATCTTCATAATCCCATAATCTTGGAAGAACTAATTATTGCTTGCCTAATAACACCTGGGTTATCTTTTATGTTTACCCTCTGGGCACTGGGTTATCTTTTAGGTTAACCCTCTGGGCACTGGGTTATTACTTTTAAGTGATATCCTAATTGAAGGTTATCAAAGTCTGTGTGAGAATTTAGTATTTCCAATTGTTTAAAGATTGATTGCTTTAGTTTATGCATACTTTCTGCAGTCATATAGAATGTCGGAAAGTAACTCAGAGTGACTGAACTGGCCAAGTTCTTCCCTCCGAGGATGAGAAAGAAAAAGATGATGTTCAGACTTCATTTTCAAGTTCATCGTCCGCCCGCGAGTCTTCAATTCTAAAGCATATAAAAAATAATGACATAGTTTGGTAGGGAAAAAGGAGCAAGTGGGAAGGTTTTAGTCAATCATAACTGATCATTGCTCTGTTGAATTAACGGCCACTGCTATCTTCATAATGTTTCTAACCCACTGTTCCCCCCAGATTACAAGAATATTGTGGTGGCTGGCCCATCTTACCATTTGTTGACGTATCATTCTCAACAAGTTGGGCTTCTCACACGTGGCATTCCATCTGCCGAAAAAACATTGGCATATACACACATGCGCGTGGTGTGGAAGGATATTGAGCATCTTTTCATGAATTTTTTTTTTCATTTTTAAATATTTTTTTTATTAATTTTATTTCTATAAAATATTAATGTGTTCAGACCAATTAATTTTTGTATAAACACAAAATTAAATAAATTAATATTTCACAAAAATAAAAAGTGAAAAAAAATAAATTTTACGTAACCAGAAAATGGTCTTAATTAGATACGTTTTATAAACCATACCAATTGTATCACAAACTAATATTTGTATCCAAGATGCTATTGGATATAGACTGATGCGATTGATTTTATATATCTTCGTAAGCCTAAGAAAATTTCATGTATACAGACACAATAATGACTTTGAACAAAAATTTTGGAAGAGTCAAAAAAATGATTTTATTAAATTAAAATTGTATTCATATTTTTTTGATGTCTCAAGCTTATCACTTATGGCTCCCAAATATATTTAATACTTGCAAGAATAATATAATTAAAGAGAATTCTAACATACCCCAATTAAAGGTATGGATATCTATTCCTTAACTACATGACAATATATGAACAATTAGTATTTAATTTCAGTGAAGCAAAAATGGACGGTTAAGATGAAAGATTAGGGAATTGGCTTAACAGGTTAAAAATTGACAACATAATATTTATATTTGTAACCATGTAAATCTAAATTTCGCAATATATGGTCTACAAGGTGGAGGTGTACATTATGCTACGCATGAACCTTTCATTACCCATCACCAAATATTCATAAACTCAATTCATTTATATATAAAAATATAATCTGTATTTTTTCTGTACTTTCTTTTATGAGTAATGTTAGATATATATTGTTGTTTCTCTTATGAGTTAAAAATATTTAAATTATTTTATTATCAACTTTATTTATGTTTGTGCTTAATTTATTTTCTTAAATCATGTTACTTAATTTCCTATTTTATTAATATGAGTATAAATTATTATTTGCATTAGACCAAGTAAAAAAAATGATTAAAAGAGACGCAATTGGGTTTTTTTTGACAGCGTGTGAATAGAAATAAAAATATAATAAGTATCTCACACTCACCAAAAAGAAAACGAATAAAAGAGGAAAAAAATGGAAATTATCACCTTGAGGTTAACTTAAACATGTTATAGAATTGAAAATATGATTAATAGAAGTTTTATTCCTTATAAATTTATTAAATTTATAATTTAATCCTTATAATTTTATTTTATATAATTATATTTTGTAGTTTAAAATAATTTGTAATTAATCCCCTATTATCAACTCATATTGAATCTAAATAATAGGATAACTTATAATTTAGTTGGGATAAATTTTTTCAACTCCTTTATCATTTTTTATCAATGATTTTAGGAAAAAATTTAATATTTTTAATCCTTATTAACATGAAAATTCCTTTTTTTTTCTAAAGAAAATAATGAAGATAACTTTTTTTATATTATATCTAAAAGTTAAGAAATGAATTTTGGTGAAATAAGTATAGCAAACATTGAAAGTAAAATATCAATATATAATTTAATAAACATATGAAACTTTATCAATTGGATTTGATATCAATTAGTAATAAAAATTTAATTATAAATAACTTTAAATTTTAGAATGTAATTAAACAAAATAAAATTATAAATTCTAAATTGCAATGAAATTATAAGCAATAAAACCTCATAAATATAAAGAAGTTTAAAACTATTGTAATTGGTTGCTTCCGGGGAATGTACAATAGTATATTTATTAAACCGTTTAAAAAAATCCAGTGTTATACATATATTGGTCTTATTTGGCAATCAATTAATTATATTACAACTCAACTATTAAATGATTGCATTAGTGGTTAATTGATATCTGATTATATATATATTAGCTAATTTGATAAATTGATAACATTATCTATTTGTATAAAGATGTTTAATAAAATCAGTTATTTACTATTAATTGTTTAGATGTAAAATGATACATAAGGATATATATATATTATTATTTATTTAAGTATTCTTTTATTTTAATAATATACATATTTTTAAAATATTATTTATCAAAATTTTCTTTTAAAAAAATTATTGTAATTTATTATTTTTTGGATTTTTCATTAAGAAATAAATAATTATAATTTATTAATTTTTCTTTAAAAATAAATAATTATAATTTATTATTTATTAGATTTTTAAGAAACAATTAATTATAATACATTATTTATTAGATTTTCTTTTAAGAAATAAATAATTATAATTTATTACCATTTTTATAAAAAAGATAATTTTAAATAAAAATAAGATTATTATTATTATTATTATTATTATTATTGCCATTATTCATATTGTTACTTCTTATAAGTTAATAGTAGGAGAAAAATAATAAATGATTAAATAATATATTTAATGCATATTTCTTATAAAATTTTTTTTATCATAAAATATATTTCATGCATATTTCTTATAAAAATTATTTTATATATTGAGGATAAATGTGTCAAAAATTGAATTAATCATGACTCGTGATGTATTTTTACACCCTAAATGTCAAACATCTAATTCAAAAACTAGATTCCTTAATTTTTTAAAATTAATTTTTTGAGATTCAAAAAGTTAATTCAAATAGTTATTTATCATACATCCAAAATAACTTATTGATTTAGACAAATAATTAAAATCTCTCAAATCAATGAAAAACTATTCAAAAAATTGTTTATCAAACACCTAATTCATCGGTTAATTAAGGTATTGATATCCTTACTTTTAGCATAGGCACAGAATAATTATATCATGATTATTTTGGATAATGGAGTCGTGTGCATTTTCTGGAATTATATTTTGGGCCATATATAATTACCTTTAAATATTTGGAGCATCGGTATAATAGTCTGAAGTGCATAATAGAATTCTAAAATGATCTTGGGGGGCAAGGGCCCCATATGTCCTCAAGTCTGCCATTAAGTGCATATAGGGATGTTGACATTTCTCCTTCCTCCCCGAGATAGGGATCTCCCATGTCCACATGCATAAAAATATGTTAAATACCAAACAACGTGTATTTACCTGCCAAGGTTCCTTTTAAGCACAAATAATGTTTAGGCCCTTTAAAAAGTAGCATAACTAGTCACTCACAAAGTACAAATGAGGTGAGAAAGTAATATAATTCGAATTAACTAATTAGTTAGGACTCGTCCTAATATTGTTCCATTTAATCTCCTGAGTTAAATCCAAGCGAGGATATGTTTTACAATTTAATTTCTTTCTTAATACTTCCACCTTTAGCCATTATAATTTGGTTTAGTAAATGAGTGAGAATAATTTTGTACTTCAAATGCGCAGAAGAAAAGAGTACATTAATGGGCGGAGTCAAAGCAAGTGATTATTAGACGATAAGCAATGGTTTAAGCACCACAAAAGGCTTAATTATCATCATTGTTGACTGTTATTATGATTCACTCAGCTTTTTCCCATTACTAACTGAGGATGATGACACCTTCCTTTTCTTAGTGTCTACATTACGGCTTAGCCCATGTTGTCGTTATAAATTATAATACCAACTAAACTAGATCCATTATATATTGAATACATACAAGAAACTCATCTAAAACCACTAAATAATTGATAATATAATAAAGGCTAAAATTAACTAAATTTCATAATTTTTCTTAGTCATGTCCGTATAGATTCCTTTGATTTTTTAAAAAATACATTCAATTTCACTGCATTTTAAGTTATGTACATTTTATTTATATCTATATATTTTTTACTTATAAATCTAAAAGGTTCAGAGATATCTTAACCTACAAATAATTTATATTGTAAAAAAAAAGTATATATATAAATATTATATATTATCATTTTAAATTCTTTTTAAATTTATATATTTATAATAAAAATATTATTATTGCAAATATGAAATTTGATAAAATTTTAATTTTATGAATTATAAATAGATTAAATTTATATAAAAAAGTAATTTAATTAGAAATATTTTAAATAAAATAATATATGTATAAAATGCAACACACCCTTATACTTTGAGTGAATTTTAAATTATTTTAGTTTTGTGAATTATAATCAAATTAATTTTATATAAAGAAAAGCAATTTAGTTAGGAATATTTATAATAACATAATGTATTTGTATAAAATGCACTAAATTTCCACTACAAGAAAGTGGGGCTTTTGCATAAAAAATATGCAATAACATTTCAAATTTGTTGCAAAAGTTGTATTTTTTGAAACGATTTTTTTTGGTTACAAAATATATAGCTTTTGTAACTAGAAAATGTTATTATTGCAAAATCATTCTGCTTTTGCAGCAATAACATCTTGTTATTGCAAAACGAAGATGTTTTCGCAACAAAAAATAGAAATTGATGCAAAATTTAATTTGATAAATAGATTTATAAAATTATAACCCTTTTTATAAATCTCTCTTGCTACGACATCTCCCCCAAACATTGAACCCTAGTCTCTTTTTAAGTTGCAAAAGTGGCACTATGAGCTGACCCTCATTCGATGGCGAACCAGCAAGTTAGTGACTAACATCAACTTCGAAGGATGTGATCTACTTGTCAAACCAGCAAGTTGTAGAAGTTGATAAGCAATTGGAAAAATCTTTTTTCTTTGAATTGGTTCCAAATGCCTCGATTAAGGAACCAGCTCGAATTCCAAAGATCACATTGTGCTTAACATCCTTTTTCTTTTTAGCTCTTTACTTTCAGCTTGTTGCTTTCATTGTGTCAGATTAATGGCTTCTCTATATTGATTTCAATTTTTAGGAAACTTGTTTTGGTGAGATTCGTAGAGAGTTTGAGCACTCTAAAACTGATATTTTGTAGGTAAAGTTTAATTTTTTAGGTGCCCCTATTTTTTATGATAGCTACTTCTTTAGCATTTAGGTGAAAATATTAAAAATTTCTAATCAGTGATATCTCTTGTCCATCAATAAGATGTAATCCAAAATGTTTATAAAATTCCTTATCCAATTGGACAATTTCAGATATCTTGAATAGTGTTATGGTCTCTCTTTATGTACATTCTCCATGTACAAAGTATATGCATTTGGAGGGGAAATAATATGCCTACGACTTAACCTCTATATTAGCTTTATGTTAGTTTTATGAATTAGGAAAACAATGGTCAAGTTGAGCCAAAAATAGGAAAATTAATGGGGGTTCTACTGGTTAATTATACAATTTTTTAGGCCTTTGTTTTTTTTTTCTCCATGATTCAATTGTTTTCTTCAGCCTCAAACATTTACTCTCACTAATCTGAACTATGAAAACTTGATTAGAACTTAATATAAGGTATCCCTTGTCTTTTACTTTCTACACATTCTTTTTTTTTTTTTCTATAAAATGCCAATATATGAGAATATTAGATGACTCCAGAGAGACATCCTATTGTTTTCAATATACAGTAGAGTTGGGTATCTACTATATTCATAGATATGTATAATTGCATGTCTTATGTAGTGTCTAAAGAGTTGTTATATGTAATATGTTTTGCATTACAAGATGTTACTGCCATTTTTGGTATTACAAGTATTTATTATATTGTGTACTATAGTTCCTTCTCACATGTGCTGAGCAATTGCCTCATAAGATTACTTTATATGGAACTTTGGTAAATATTCACTCTCCCTCCACTCCCTTTAGTTCCCACCACCTTCAGTATCATTCATTAAGACTATAGTATTTATCTATGTTTCCAATATTTATTTGTTATTCTTGGACTTCTATGCTTATGTGCATTTTTCATGGATGTGAGTTCTTCTAATTATCTATTCTCTCTCTCTCTCTCTCACTTGTATGTGTGTGGTTGTTTTATAGGGTTCTTATTGTGTTAATTAGAATTTATTGGGCATATGGCAAATGTTTGAATCTATTGTAGTCATAGGCTATCAAAGGATACTTTTTAACAATGGAAATTGGCATAGTGAAACAACTTTAGAAAACAGTGTTCCTTCTCTTACACTAGCTCCATACTTCCATTAAAGATTTATTATCAAGGAGCATTATTCTGTTGCAATGCCAAATTTGAGATTTGCACAAAATATTTAATGGATTTGCTTCAATGTAGGAGTACATGTAACCAATCGAATCTTAAAAAAAACCTTGCGAATTTAATTGCTTTGATAATAGATGAGCAATAAGATTTTCCTTGTCTGAAACTTGTTTCCCCTCTCTTTATATTTTATACTATTTTTTTGCTACATAATAGTATAATGTACAGTGTGCAACAAATGCTTATCATGTGTATTTGTCTCTATATTGGTGTTGTTTCTATATTTTGTATATGCAAGTCCTTTAAATTCAAAATGTAATATCAATTATTTGTTATGAAAATTTTCTTATTTCTGGTATTGGTTCTGTGAATTGAATTTTCTCACTCCCTCTGTTTCCTTTTTGCACCTTTCTCTCTAGTTTGGCTTAATTAACCTAGAATATGAGGAATTTGTGAGGAAACTTGTGGAGAAAATCCAAACTAAGTTTCAGGTAAGTAATTCAATTCTAAACTAAGCTTCTACTTTGATTTCCTTTTGTTGTTGATTTACATTGATCTATCATTGATTGCCAATTCACTCATATTGTTGATTAGATGAATAAAACTTTTGAGATATGATTTTAAATAAACTTAAAACTTTAAAAGATAGCAGTTTATTAGGTGAAAAATGAATACAATTGTTAAATTGGATACAAGCATAACAAATTATGGGCCTGTTTGGAAATATTTTCAGATGTTTTTATGTATTGTTTTTAAGAATAGTTTTTTAAAAAATGTTTTCAAAAATAGTTTTTTAAAACAAAAAAAATGAAAAAACTTGTTTGGATGTAATATTTTGAGAATAGTTTTTTGAAAACAAAAAATTAGAAAACTCATTTGGAAAAAATGTTTGAAAAAATAATTTTCAGAACTTAAAAATTGAAAACCTATTTGGTTGTAATAAAATAAAATTCTTTTTTTATTTTATAAGAATCAGCCTTTCAGCTTACGTGTTCATCCCTTCTCCCTCCGTCATCTACGTCATTTGACTCGACGATCGAAGTTCCAAAGCTGTCGATGCTTTTGCTCCAAAGCTGCGGTGAAGATGGATTGGTACAGCATGTGAGTGACTGAGCTCTTTCAATTTAG
>JANHAO010006530.1:0-21229 GCA_026873985.1 Saraca asoca
AGATGGATCTTCGTAACTTGCACACTAAGTGCCTTTTATCAGGTTCAACAAAACCATCTGGCTGGGTCATATAGACTTCTTCATACAAGTCTCCATTTAAAAAAGTAGTCTTGACATCCATCTAGTGAAGTTTAAGGTCTAATTGTGCAACAAGAGCCATGACAACTCTGAAATTAGTCGAGATCAGAGAGAAGGTTTCTATGTAATCAATGCCTTCTTTTTAGTTGTAGCCTTCAGCTACAAGTCTGGATTTGTACCTTTCAATTTTATCAGTAGTCCCTCGTTTGGTCTTAAAGACCCACTTATAACCAATAGGTTTGTACCTATTTAGCAATTCAGCAAGCTCTCACACTTGGTTGTGATGCATAGAGGCAATTTAATCATTTATCGCCTCCAACCATTCAGAAGAATGAGGACTTGACATTGCTTGTTGAAACGATATAGGATCAGCTTCATCAACAGTATCAGATTCAAATTCTTGCAAATAAACTATATAATCATCTGGTATTGTAGGCCTGCGGATCCTTTGAAACCATCTTAATTTAACTGTTGCCTCCCCATTGTTTTCAATGGGCAGTTGTACATCAACTTCAACTGGATTTTCATTAACATCATTCTATCAACTAATGAAAATGGCAAAACAAGTATAGGTATTCATGTAAATCAATATCCCTCGACATATGACTCCTACTATCCAAGTCATCCTCAAAATAAAATGCTCGATCAGATTCAATGACTTTGGTAGTATGAGCAGGACAATAAAATCTGCACTCCCTCGATCTAGAACAATAACTAATGAAGAAACCACTAACAATTCTAGCATCAAGCTTCTTCAATTAGGGATTATACGGTTTCACCTCCGCCTTGCAACCCCATACTCGAAGGTGTTTTAAACTGGGCTTCCTTTCAGAATACATCTCATATGGAGTCTTTGGCACAGATTTACTGAGAATCTGATTTAAAATGTAAACTGCAATCCTTAGAGCTTCACCCCATAAGAACTCTGGCAAGGAGGAGTGAGTAAGCATACTCCTAATCATGTCCATTAGAGTATGATTTTGCCTCTCTACAACCCCATTTTGCTGAGGGATGCTAGGCATTGTATATTGAGCTTTTATGCCATATCCTTGTAGAAATAGAGCAAATGGACCAGGATTTCTACCCATTTCAGTATACATCTCATAATACTCACCACCCTGTCTGATCTTATACATTTAATAATTTGGCTAGTCTTCAACTCAATTGTTGCCTTAAAGGCCTTGAAAGCATCCAATGATTCTGACTTCTCATGCAGAAGATCAATCCACCCATATATAGAGTGATCATCTATGAAGGTAATGAAATATTTGTAGCCACCCATAGCAAGGAGAGTGATGGGACCATAAATGTCAGTATGTATAAGGTCTAAAATATTCTTAGCCCTGCTTACCTCTTTGTTTCTAGCTCTAGCGGGAAGTTTTCCCTTTATTCAGTTAACACAAGTGTCATAATCCATGAAATCTAGATCATTTAGGATATCTTGCTTGATCATCCTTTTTAATCTCTCTATAGAGATATGACCTAAACGCCTATGCCATAACATGGAAGAGTCCTCATTAACTCTTTCTCGTTTGTGTCCAGTCACAACATTAATAGGAGTACTAGAAGTACCAACTGAGCAAGTATTCAAATCCAAACAATATAATCCATTCTGTAAAGAAGCAGAACCAACAACAATAGAATTGTAATAAATGTCGGTCCTTCCATTTCCTTGCCAAAAGGAATAATCACAATTATCTAATACAAAATTGGAAACCAAATTCCTTCTTGAAGAAGGTACATAAACAACATTGTTCAAATTTAAAATATGTCAAGAAGGTAAATACAAATTAAGAGAGCCTATACATTCAACTATTGCTTTGCCCCCTTCAACTCCCAAGATGGCCATCTCCTTTTCACTTGGGATCCGTCTGTTTCTAAGCCCCTGTAACAAATTTGTAACATGAACAGTTGCACCAGAATCCAACCACCAAGAACTAGAGAATGTCTCTAAACTATTAGATTTAAAACAAACTAGAGCTAGAAGGGTGAATTTAGAAAGTGTACCTTCCCTCTCATGCTTATTTTTAAGCTTGCAATAGTTAGATATTTTGTGTCTGAGCTTCTTATAATAGTGACAATCCCCTTTGAAAGTATTCTTATTCGAACCCTTATTTTGTTTGCCACCTTTCTTAAATTTAGGTTTTCCAAACTTCTTTGATTTTGGTTTCCTTCACTTTTTGTTATCACTACTCGCATTGCTATTTGAATCTTGAGACAAATAATTTATGGATGGTAGATGAGAATTCCCTTTTTTCTGATGGACTCTTCTTCTTGTGTCACTATTGAAATCATCTGGTCTACTGTCCACTCTGCTTCCTAAGAATTGTATGTGGTCCTCAAAAACATTACAATTGTAGAACGTGGTAAACCAGAAAACTTTCTCCTAGGTCAACACCATAGGCCTTCAGCTTGTTATAGTAATTCAAAAGTTTCATTGTATGTTCTCTGACCACAGACACCCTATTATAGTGAGTGTTATCTAGCTGTGATAGGTAATAGGCTTTCTGACTCTTATCAAATTTCTTAAATTTTTCACCTATGGCCTTCAGATATTCTGCCGCCGTATCCTTTTTTAAGGATGCTTTGTCTAATGTTTCTTTCAATTGTCAACTTGATTACTGCTAAACAATTTCTGTTAGACTCATGCCACTACTTGTGATAGGTCTTATCAGTAGCACTTGATTCACTAATGGGATCTGCTGGTTTAGGTTCTCTAAAAGCCAAATCCTCTTTTGAAATAATAAGATCAGATCTAGGGACTCTTTCCAATCATCATAAATAGTCCCATTAAGAATTTGCACCACAGATAGTTACTGGGATACAGAAACTAAGAAACACAAAATTAGAAAATATTAATTATGCATGCATAACATAATTATAAACTAGATTCCCCAACAAAACTCAGTTCATGCAATTATAGAATAAAACGTTTATCATAATCTTACCTAAGGGTCCCGAATTATGATAAATCAAGAAAACTCAATACGTACTATAAAAATTTAGCTCACCAGATTTCCTATATGAAAATGTAGTCAACATATCTGTACCGATAAGATACAAGACATGTTAAAACATTAAAATATGCTGCCAATCTATCTAATATGGATCAGATAACAAATTACATTGATGACATCACACCGATAGGGTGTTTACATCATTAATATAATAAATTTATAGTGTTACTAAAATAATATATTCGTAATGAAAAATAATTAAGGTATAATCACCCTCACTACAAGTGTGTGAAGTGTACAGAACCATACAACATAATTTTGACATAAATTTATCATAATATAAATACTGTAAATATTCACAAATTTTGTTTGACATATCAAATCACACATCCAAAGAGAGTGAGCTTCATATATTGCAGATAACAAGATGTATTTCATTCAAAATTTTTATCACACAAAAATTCCAATGATATAATATAATTTTCTACTGAAGAAACCTTAGAAAAATCCAAATAAATATTTCTAGGCCTCAAAAAATTCTGAAAAAATATCCATTAGATTCAACACAAAAAAAAAAAAATAGAGGATATGGAAGAAACAACGGGTCAAAAGACCCATTATAGAAGCCACCTTTGATGTACTAACACTTCATATAACAGCCGTATCTGTGTGTCGGAAACGTTCCTGTTTCCAACACTTATTGACACTGACACTTCATTTATCATGTAAAAATAACACTGACACTTCTGAAAATGCCGTGTCCCCGTGTCTTTGTCCGCATGTCCCTGTATCCGCGTGTCGGTATCCGTGCAACATTGGAAGCCACACGCGTTGCACGCGCCAAGCACTGCACGTGGGCTTCGCGGCTAAACACTATTTAGCTTCTTCTTCCTCTAGTTGGGTCGCCCGATCCGGTTCCAAACCCAGCGTGCACTATTCAGGTTTTGCTGCAATTCTTCTTCATTTCTCAACCAAAAAATATGATTTTGGTGTATTTGAAACAAGAAAATCAAGATCTATAATAGCCCTCTATCAATTTTAAGAATTGTGTACCAAATCAAAATGGATTTTTTTGTTGGAAATCAAAATTGATTCTTTCGGTAAAATCACAAATTCTCTCTCAATTCTCATCGAAAAAATATGATTTTGGTCTCGATAGATTCAAAATCTCAATATCTACAAAACCACTCAAACAATTTCACAATTGTAAACAAAATTTGGGCTTGGTATGGTAAAATTGTACCTTTCTTTGGCTTTGATACCATTTACTAGAATAAAATTGGGAGATAAATTTATACCTACTGAAGATCCAATTAAAGCCATTATTCTGGAAAAAATGAATGATGATGGGAAAAACGAAAACAACCTAGTTTGCCTCCTTATAGTATACCAAAATCAGAGAGAGAGAGAGAGAGATATCTGAAGCATAAGGAGAAGGGAAGTCTTTTGCCAGAAAAAAGCTTGGAGTTGTTTTTTTATTTTATTTTTATTAAAATATGATTTACTTCCCTTTAATTAAATATAACAAAACTCCTTCTCTCTCAAGTCAGTATTGTGATAGGAGACTAACTGACCACTAAGGGGCTATAGGTTGGGGCCTCTACCCAATGGACTTGTGTGCAATCCAACCAATTATAAATTACACACAATTAACCAGGGTCTAATCTGTTCTGCCTTAACATTGATCACTTAATTAAGTTTATTAATATCCTAATAATTAATTAATACTAATCCATAATAAAAATTAATTCAACAAAGCATAGTGTTACAAGTGTTACGGAGGTGCTTTAATTTATGTTGCATCATGTTTTTATTATTCTTTGCCACATATTAATTTTCCTCTATGACTATTAGTCCATTTGGATGGGCTTAAAATAAAATACTTTTTTTTAAGCAGCAAATTGTAACTTCTAAAAAAAGCTTAAATGTGTGTTTTTTTTTTTAAGCAATAAATTGGAGAATTTTTTTTGTTGCTTTTATTTTTTTTTAATTTTTTTTGTTTCTTTTTATTTAAAAAAAAAACAGCTTTTTTCTAAAAAAAAAGCTGAAACAAACTGCGTTCTATCCAGTTTGTTTACCATTTGCTTGCCTGGTAAACATTCTTGTCATTGCAAGATCCATAATTTTAAATGCTTATAAGTAAACAAAGGTCCAATGGCACCTTCTTCCTATTGGAAAACAATAGTAATCGACGTAAGTGCAAAATTAAATATAAATTTGGGACAGTCAAACGATTACATTGTTAGATTTGTTTATTTAATTTTGTTTTTATTGATGTAGAATTTGAAGCGTTAGTCACACCAAATGTACTGCCACACACACTTTATGTAGAGCACACATATATTGATTACCTGCTTTTTTTTCTTCTCGGTCTTGGATTTGTTATTTGCAATATGGGTTCACAAATTTGAAGAATGCAACTTGAGAATCTGAGATATATTCACTTACTGGATACCAGCATTTCTTTACTCTTTCCCCGTATTATTTTGTCAGGTAAAGCGAGAAGAGCTGCTGCAACATGCTCAAGGTGCAATTGCAGGGCTGAAAGTAAATGCTGATCTCGTCAGGTTGTTGCTGAGCATATCTTCAGTGATTCATATTTGAACTATATTTGTGCTTTTGCTTAGCACCAGATGTCAGATTTCAACTTGTCTAGTTCATGCTTTTGTTAGGATTTGTCAGCACTTAGTACTGTGGCTCACTGACGCAGAGAGTCAAGGAATATATTTTTCCATAACTGCATCTTTAGTTATGATCAATTGCATCATCACTTCTTATATGTAAATGTGTAATACTAACCCCACATCAGCTTTACTGCATGCACTTGGTTTCAATGGATCAGAGCTGTCTAACTAATTACAAAATCTCATATAACGTTACTTAATTCATGAATTTACATATTAATGTGCCCATTTTCTTTTCCTACTATGGTACAAAAGCCTATCACTAAGATTGGATTTGACTTGTCTGTATATAGATTACACAGAGCTGATTTGTTAATGCACTTTCTGAGATATGTCGTGGTAATAAAGCAAGCATTTTAGAAATATGTACTTGGAACTTTTGTTTGGATTATAGCCCTCCCTAACACTGCATGGTGCTTAATATTATGTCAAAAAAATTTCTGTGGCAGTCAATATCCTTTATTTATTGCTTCCCGTTTCCCCCAGATATGGTATTAGTCAAATCTTCTAAACCTATCGCGTATGTAACACTGCTAGGAGTTGATCTATTGTTCTTTTCTCCTCTAGTGTGTGATGCATTTTCCTCTCTCAGAATAGATGACGAAGCCAGCAGTCTAAAGGAAAAGATCGAGAAAATGAAAGCAGTCAGGCCAGATGAAAATTGCACAAAATCACCGAAAGAAGCAACCAATCTAGCAATAGAGGTGAGCTTGATTTCTTATAATCTTGTACAAATGGGCACAGCTATCTGCCCATCCACATGCACATGGACGGATAGATACTTCTGTGTGTGGTGTGATATTTTGTTGGTAATTTTTCTTTTATCTTTTAAAAGCTACAGCTCTCCTATGTTTCCAGTTGTAAAATGACTAAAGACACGTAGACATTGATTTGCAATAATCTTTTCAAGGACAAGTGTTTTGCTGTCTTAGTAAGTTTGTTGTTCTTCTAGTAACTTGAATAGAGGCGGTTATGTACTTAGTGCTATATTTTATTATGTGGCTTTAGATTGATGCCTTAGATGTTTTATATCTTCAGATGAGCTTCTCATAGATTTTAGGTAGTGCTTGATAGATTGAAGATCATATACTTGAGTGTGACACGTAAGCAACACTGAAAATTTTGGTTTAATATCAGGGCCTTGATGAAGCTGCTGCGCATATTCAAACATGTTCCAGATTGGAGGAACTCTTACTGAAAAAGAAATATCTTAGTCATGGTGATTCTCCGCAACTCCATGTTGAAAAGGTCTTGAGCAGTGATTTTTCTGTACTTTTTGTACTGTTCTCTCATTTACTCCTGAATCAAGCATCTTGGATCTTACCTCCGTAGGTTCTTGTTGCTTTGAGCTGCATGAGTCAAGCTACCAATATACATGTTTTTCTGCACATTTTCCTCTCATGGCTGCTTTTAACCATTGTATATTTATTGGCCCATATCCAACGGCGAAATAAGACTGCCTAGGAATTGTGTGCAAAACCATCGTGCAGAGTATTTCTCTAACCTGTAAAGTGATCCATACAATCTCTTGATCTGCCTTTGACTACTTGTCAAAATCTTGAGATCCCCAATTTAAGTCACAGACAGGATAGCATGATACTAATTTAGAAAACCATTTAATCTATTTCTTATCTGAACTTTTAGCTAGTCCATATCCTGGTCTGTTTGCTTGTTTTATTCTCCCACTGAAGCACTTGTGATAGAACTTTAGAGTGCCTTTGACGTGTAAATTTTAGTACTTCAATATGAGAAGCTTGTAATGTTCTGAAATATGAATACATATTCTCTTTTTGAACTTCATATTGCATTAAACACTATTATATTGAATATCTTCTGTAAGTGGGCACAGTTTTGTTGATTAAAAGCGCAAACTGGATGCCTAGTCTTTCACTTTGGTCTTACTTTAGTTGTAATTGAAAGTGCATAATTGATTTGCTTGCAGATCGACAAATTGAAAGTTTTATCAGAGTCTCTTGTCAATTCTACCGCAAAAGCTGAGAGTCGCATTTCAGAACACAGGTTCGGGATATAGTTAGTGGATCTGCCCAGGTTTTCTTTCACGGAAACTTGTGCCTTGATTGAGCTTGTGCACTTCACACACTTTATGTAATACCCAATCTCTTATAGAACTGGGTATTTACATTGGTGTGAAGTACGCTTATTGGTGTTAAAATACTAATATATTGATAGGTCTCATCTCTCATTTGGCTTGGTTAAAACTTTGCATGGAAAAGTTGGACCTGTTGACCTTGAACGAATTTTTATTTCTAAATGTATTCTTAAAATTCACTGAAATTTGTCGTTGCTCTCCACCAGATATCAAAAAGAAGAAGCACTTAACTTTCGTTTAACTAAGTCCAATGAAGTTAGCCAAGTTGAAAAGGTATGCTCTCTTGAAAAGCAGTTTTATTCATCTTATTTTAGAAGAATTTTTCTCTGACAATAGGTCAATGCATAGGCACTAGGCCCCTTAAAGACATCTCTATTTTTTTTCGTCAGTTTTTACACATTTGGTTTCTTTATTTCTATATATATATATTAGATGAGGCAAACAAGCAATATGTAAGTTCTTAGAGCTGAACAAAGCGCAATAAATTCATGTCACCTGACGTCATATTGTTGAGACTACCATGTGAATATTTCACTTTGTGTATATTTCCATATTTTTTTTATCTTCACCAGGGGAAATTCAGCAAAAGCTCACTTTCTAGCATAGAACCTATGAAAATTTTTTTGACTGCCCTCTGACAAGTCTGACAATTACATGAAGTGCTGTTTCTTTGATACTTGCATTTGTCTCGTAAATTTAACTTCATGCTATTGATACAAAAAAAAAAAAAAAGTATAATATCTAATTGACTAACTTCATCATCTTCTCAAGATAATAATATAAGGAAAATAATTGTTTAATAGATTTATAATCTTTTTCCAATTTCTGACAACTTTTATTTGATATGATTGGGATATGCTGTCTAGAGTTTTAGAAAGAAAAAATTGATGTCTATTCTGAAAGCATTCTTTTGCTTGTGAGTAAATTTTGTTGTCGAAATATTTATACATTGTCTGGTCTGAATTTTGCAGGAACTCGCTGTGGAGATCGAAGAACTTGAGAAGCAGAAAGATGAACTTGAAGCTAGACTGACAAAGGTATTTTTCTCCATTTTGAGTACTTGGGTCATCCACTTTCAGACCGCAGTTATAAAGTTCTGAAACATTTAATTGAGTGACGTTTTTCAATTATAGCATCTGCAATGATGACCACATCAACTTTTCTCTATCCGTATCTGTGCATTATTTTTTGCCCCAATGAAGATAAACGCTCTCCCGTCTTTCTGTTAACCTATACCTGAATTACAATTGCCACGTAGGTGAACTCTTCCTTGTCATCTGCTCGTATGCGCCTCCACAATGCAAGAGAAGAAAGGGAACAGTTTGATGAAGCAAGTAATGAAATTCTAATACACTTGAAAACAAGGGTACAGAAGCTTAGTGCTATACTTTTACACTGATATTATAAATATGATGTAAACCCTTCCTGTAATTTTGTCATAATCTGTTATAAAGTTTTCTGATGATAGGAAGATGAGTTGGTGCGATCCATTGCATCGTATAGAATGGAAGCCACGGTTGTTGATAGATGGATCAATTTTCTACAGAGTTCCTGGATCCTCCAATCCTCATATGCAGAGAAAAGGGAGGAGCAGGTTAAGTATGTCTTCTTATTAATACCAATGGGCAGTCAAATATTAAATTTCTATATTTGCTAATAAGTTCCTATTCCATATTCAAGTGCTGAACTGGAGAGATATGGAGACTATTTTGTGAACTTGGTTGTTCAACTTCTGCCTTCTTACAAGGTATAAATCATCCTCGATTGAGAATTTCTTTCGTTGTCTTATGACCTCTTGGCATTAATTTTTCTTTTATGTTGGCCGGCTTACTTGTATCTTAGGAAAAACTGGGCCCATCCATTACGCAAGTAAGAAAACTTGTGGAGAAGTTAAGGTCAAGTCCAGGGTCTGGTGCTTTTCTTCTCTAAAATGTTTTCATCATCTAGACAATGCCTCTGACTGTTGATTTATATCAGGTCAGAATTTCCAGCTACTGTAGACGATAATGGTTCAATCATGACGAATCAAAGGAGAAAGCTTGAAGAAGAATATTTGGATGTTGAAGCCAAGGTAAATGGTTTTCACAGGTTTTTAGTGATTTGAAGTTTGAATATCATGCCTCTCTGAGACGGCATATGGTGCATCATATGGTAGAATTCAGGTTATCATTCTGCAGAACTTTGATGTCTTAAATAGATACCGTTTCTTTTCCTCTGTCAGTTTGTAACCACTCTGAGTACAGTGGACGCCATGAAAAAGCAGTTTTATATTGAAAAGAAAGGCATTTTCAGGTATGTTAAATGCTCTCGTCTCTATGTATCAAAGTTGATTCCCCTTCCATCATTGAAGTTCTGAATTTTGATACAGAAAAGACAACGACAAGGTCAAAGAGCTATTCGATGCTATTGAGAAGATAGCAGAAGAATTTGAATCCATTGAAAGGCCAATATTGGAAATTGAGAATCCAACTACTCAAAAGTCAGAAACAGCCTTTGCAAGTCCTTCCCTTACCCCAAAAACACCTTCAGCAGATAATCAGCACAAAAAGCGTGAAGTAAAAAAGTCTCTTTCATTTACTGGGCGAAATCCATCAGTAGCAGTAGAATTGTCCAAAATAGAATCAGAATCAAGTGAGGATGACTTATTAGGAGACGAGATAGTTGAATGGGAGTTTGATGCTCTTGACAGAGATCAAAATGTAATGAACTCATCAATAGGAAAATAGACCAAAATTGCTGGTGTTGTAAAAAGAACCGAAGGAAAAAAAAAAAAAAAGTAGCAGCATTTTGCTGTGCCGGGAGAAGGCCAGAGCATATGTTTTCATGCAGGCTTAGTCAACTATGGAACAGCATTCTTTTCCAATTAAGTTATCTTGGAAGTTCTCTCTGACAGATGTGCATAAACCCCACTGGCTCGCTAGGTGTTGTATTTGTATGTTATCATTCATTGAGGAAATGTAGATATTAAAAATATGTCAAATGAGAAATTCAGTTTTATCATCTTAGAATGTTTTTAACCTGTTTTTTTCATTTATCTAGATAATCATTTGTAACTAGCCAATCATGATTGGTTGGATTAATAAACCTGCATTATGTCAACGAAAAGTCTCATGAAATTCGAGTTTGTGTTGATGAACCTTTTTTTTTTTTTTTTGCCTCTTAATATCTTTTATCACCAGAAAACTCATGTTCAACTAAATATTTAGACCTTGACCATCCAAGAATACAAAGTTAAATTCTCCGACTCAAATCATTATAGAAGCAGGTGACATACCTTTTACATCGGTAAGGACAAAATCATTGTAAAGGACTACAACTCAGTATTCGCATGAATGGTACTATAATTCCTCCTATTTTCCTTCAGTACTATAAAATAATGCAGTTATCTAGAAACGCAGTACTTAATGTGCAACTTGTAGTTATCATGAAGGACGATTTAAAAAAGTAGTAACAACTAAACCCATTTGGGAAAAAGACGAAGAGACAAAGATAAAAAGCTGATGAGCATTTGGGCTCACCTAAAAGGCTGGAAGCTATGAGCCTTTTGTCATTGCAAGTGGCATCTCCACTTCATCAAGGTACTGTGATTTACTATTACATTGTTCTCACACTGTAGCCAATGGTCGTACCTAGTATCATGTGACTGACGTTTGATGAGCATCATGTGACGAAGCACCGACTTCTTTTCTCGTACTTTAAATATGGCTAAAGATGAACAGTCTAAGTTACCTACGACCTTTTGCTTTTCCTTTTCAGTTTCCATTATAACTTCCTCGGTGTATAACGTTTGAGCTACGGTTTCACCCATTTTAAAAATTCATGTCCGTATTTATTTTTGTAATTTTGCTATAGAATGAAAATTTTTCAAAAACTTTAATAATAAAACTTTTATTTATGGAGCTATAATTTTTTTTTCTGTGTTTGGTATAAATCAAATTTGGAAAAATTATATTTTTATACAAAAAATATTGCAATATAATCTGTATAAAGTTTCAATTTTTATGGAAATGTATAAAAAAAACTACAATTCTTAAATAATATCAAAATATCCCCCAAAAAGCTCATTTTTGCTTGAATCACTCACTTTTTTTTTTTTTATGAATCCAAATAAGAGAGACCTAATCTGTCTAAAGTTAAAATTGCTCAAAAGGATCAGATCGTCAACTGCAAGCTTCGAACGCATTGCAAGGCCAAAGCAGTAGTCTTAGTTTGCTAGAGACGAACCCCAATTCACTCAGCCACCAGATCGCCATGTACGAGCTCAAATTATACGAGCTTGATGTCGCTGGCCAAAGGTCAGCAACGACCCCTGGACAAGAGTCCCAACTCATGAGACACAGCATCTCGCCCAGCTAGAAGTTCAAAGTGAGTGAACTTGAAGCAAACACCCTTTCACAGACCCAACTTATGGGGGCAATATGCAAAAAGCAGTTTACTAGGGCACATTCACAAAAAGCAGTCTAGAGAAACTGATTTGTAGAAGTCCTACTGGATAAAATAGATTTATAATTTGTTAAGTTACATTTGTAACCTCCCGACCTCTATAAAAGGTGGAGGAACAGATACAATGGAGGATTCCTTCTGAATATATACTGTAACTCTGCTAAACTTTCACCATAGAAATAAAATCATCTGTGGACGTAAGAATCCAAACAAAGGATTTTAGCCGAACCACGTTAAAATCTCTGGTGTTCATCCTATTCTTCCTTCTTCTTACTTTTATTGTTTTCCTATATCTTCACAACCAAATTGTAATTTGGGGATTCAAGAACTACTCTAGTTGATTGAGATTTGAGCTCACCAAATTTCATCATCAACAATTTGATATAACAATTACAATCATCAATAATTAATTATAGATTAAATAATTGATTATAACACATTTTAGAGATATTTGATATAACGATTAGAATCTTTTAATAATCAATTATAGGCAATACGTCCAATTAAATAAAAAATTATTTTGAGTCACTTTTTTTAATTGAAATTATAAAACAAAAAGTATTCATGTTATCCTGACTTTTTTTCTCTTTTGTTATTATTGTCCTTACTTTAATAAAATAGCAATAAAATTACTTTTTTCTCTTTTCTTTTATTGTTCTTGTCAGTAATTTAATGTTAAAAAGTAATTTTTTTATATATCATCTAAATATAAACAGATTATAGATAATCAATTATCAAAAGATATTATCTAACATAAAATTAATTATATTTATAATCAATTATTTCATTGTTACAATAAATAGTTCTCAGTTATAATATGTATTATAAAATGAGGTTATACACATATCTTAATTATTTTTTGTTTAATACTCAAATGGTGTCAAGGTCAATTTGTGAAATCTCAATCGGTGAAGTCAAAACCATCATGTCATCCACACTGGCTATAGAAAATTTCAAATAAAAAGGCAGTCTTCTTTATTATGTTAGAAAGAATAACAACATACTTAATACACACATATTTTAAAAAAATAAAAAATAATAATAAACCTTATTGTATTACTGAAAGTGCAGTTAAATATCTGCTAGACATCTTAAAGGGATAACAATAATGGATCCAAAAACGATAATATTTATATTCTAATGTCTGGAGTCGTTTTGAACCAACACTACTAAGATTCAAACGCTTACTTTGAGTTTAACTATCAAAATTCAAAAGGGTTCAACTTGGAGGTAGAGAGTAGGAAGTTGACAAAAACAATTGCCATCGAGCTTTGTTACCCTTTTCTTTATATTTTTAATCCATCTTGGAGCCGATGCCACTCTTTAAAACAAACTATTTCTTTAACATTAAAGCCAAAGGCCTATTAAGCTCGCATTCACCACTTTCAAATGCCTTCACCTTAAGACTTGGGTATCTTTGCTTCATGTGGTCAAACCTCAATTTAGAATTCCAAAGCCAGTAAAAGCACAAGCATAGAACCAAAGGAGGAAAAAAAAAAAAAAGTTACATTTTTGACCTGGTCAAATGTCCAGACCCATGAATGATTGCCACAACTCCACACTTTTTCTTTTTTTTTTTTTTAATTCCAGAGGAGAGAGGGAGAGAGAGAGAAAAATGGGCCCTTCACGAGTATGAATTATGCAGAACTGGTCTGTCGTAGGATAGCACAACACATAGGATGTAGGATAATTCAAAACTCCTTCATAAATCTCTAGCTCTTTCTTTTTCTTCTCGGAAATATATGATTGCTTTTCAATTTATGGCAGAGAAGCCTGTCGGTTATGACAAAAAACAACATATTATACATTTTTCTCTATACTTGGCATGCCTCAATTAGCTGATAATGTAAAAAATAATGATTAATGTAGTTCGAATTTGATTCAGAATCTACACCGTAATTATAATATTGGAGTCAGCTCGCGTGATACAGTATGCAATTTAAATCTTTGACTGACATGTGGGTAGTTCATTTAATTACCTTTTAGTTTGCATGCATCAATGATTCTGCAATGTATTACCTTTATCAAATTGCGGGTTTCTCCTGATATGCTAATAGTGCATGCCAGCACTTTCAAATCTTGTGAGAACAAGATAAGGATATGTAGACAGAAGAATGCAGATTCATTTCATTGAGACCCTCTTTGAGTAGATGTACCTTCATATGAACTGGGCTCCATCTGTGAGATAAATCATTCCGTTCATTCTTCATAATTTCATTTTCATGGTACTACATGGGAGATTGGTTGTGTTTACTTACATTGAAACTCTCAATAAAAACAAGATTAGTGTCAACATCTATTTCTCTGAGTGGTAGATTCTCAGCTTGTACTTAGCCTTTTCAAATTCAAATGGAACAGGACAATAAACGAATGAGAGAATATATCAAACACATGGGATTGCGACAATGTGAACCACTAATTACAGACAATGCATTATAGTGACTGAAATGCGGCTTATGAAGTTATGATGAACTTGCCTTAGAGGCAAAAGTTGGTTGGCCTCTTTCAGTGGTTTTTGTGAAGTTATTGTGGGTATTCATAAAAGGCAAAAGTGAAATCTATTGAGGGCATTTCTAACATTTTGAAATTTTGCTTACCATGGAAAAGGTAAGAATTACAGAGTGGATTGAAGTTGCTAAAGAGGAGAAAAAAGGGATAAAAAGGAAGAGTGAAAGCCATCAAAGTACTTTCAAGTTTTATTATTGCTTTCTTTACTCTTACTTTTACTAGTAGGTTATTTATACACATTATTATTTATATGTGTATATATAACAAAGTCCGAATTAAATTAATTTCACCTGTTCGAAAGAAATAAGATTAGTTTGAGTATGGAAGTGAAAGAGATAATAAAACATAATGTCACCTTAGTAATTTTCAAAGTAATATTGCCTCAATATATGGTGTATTACAGTAACCTGTATGAATACGTAACCAAAACCAAATGAAAATCACCGGTCTACAAATAACAAGCAATAAACGGGTTAGACAATGACTGCTTGGTAGGAAAGAATAATAATAATAATAATAATAATAATAATAATAATAATAATACCTGCCTTTTATTTGTGCTTTGGGAAGAAGCACTTTAGTTGTTTTTGAAAAAGGGTTTTCTTTTTCTTGTATGTCACTTATGGTAGAAGAGTAGTAAAGTAAGGATAAAGGTGTGAAACAGTAAAAAAGTATTCTTTATATAACAAACTTTGGCAACATCTTCACTTTAAAGAAGTACTCTGCCTCTTCCTTCAGGAAGCTCAATTTCCCATAGGCATCTTCATCCTCCAGCACAGACAAACAGAGAAATCTATCACCCGAAGGTCACATGAAAATGGCCACTAAGCAAGCATCTTTGATTCTTGTAGATGAAGACTTTATTGACATGGAACTAAGTTCTCCTTCCAACTTCTTCTCTTATTCCATTGGCTCTCCACCACAAACCAGAGAATTTGAGTTCCAGAAAATGACTTCAGTCTCAAATGAGAGAGAGTCCACAACTTCCCCAGCAGATGAGCTATTCTACAAGGGAAAACTACTTCCTCTTCACCTCCCTCCTCGTTTACAAATGGTTCAGAAACTCCTTGAAAACTCAACTGCCAAACTTGACTATGTGAAATCACTATCAGCCTTAGAAAATTCCAGCTTTCCCTTCATTGACCTCAGATTGCCTTCTACAACTACTACAACTCCCTTAGAATCCTGCAATATTTCACCCTCAGAATCTTGCAGAGTCAGCAGTGAACTAAACCCAGATGAATATCTCTTCAATTGGTCAACTGATATAAACGGGTTTGAAAGTGAAATTCCAAAGAAGTCGTGGTCCAAGAAGCTGAAGCAGATTAGACAGTACTGGTGGGGCCAAAGGCTCAAATCTTCACTAAAATCTTGGTTTAGCAAATCCGGTTGTTCCGATAAATCCTGTGCCAGTGCAGCAAACAATGTGGCAGCAGAGAAGAATTCAAAATGCAAGCAGTGTAGGAGTAAGTACATGAAGGCTTCAAGGGGAAACCCTTTTGAAATCATTAACAATAAAAAGAGCATAAGCAGAGATATACTTGAAGATGGTCTCAACAATGCTAGGAGGTCTTTCTCAGTGGCGATTCAGCGACATTCTGCGACAAAGTCTTCATCTTTATCAACCTCTTCATCTGGTTCGTCGTCATCGTCTGCGTCGTTTTCATATTGTTCGAGTGGGTTTTACGATTTGCAGTTGCTCAAGAGGAGTAGCACCGCAAATGTGGAGCTAGAAGATTCGATTGAAGGAGCAATCGCACATTGTAAACAGTCTCAACGACAGTGTCGTTTGGAGAAGATTCTGGATGAAGCCAGTGTTTGTTCACAATCTTCTTCTAAAAATGCAGTTTGTGGAAATCCAGAAACAGCAGAACTTCGCAGCAGCTGAGTTTGAATGAGAATGAATTCCAAAGAGAAAAACCCAGTGACAGAAGAATGATACATTTTTCATTTGAAATGCAAAAATTGCATTTTTATGGAATTTGATGTTTCAGATTGGAGGGAGTGTCTTCCTCCATTGCTTTCTTCAAAATTAATAAACAGTACTAGTGCTGTAAAAATTCTTAGTTTTACTTCTCTCTCTCCTATGCTTGCACATTTTGCATACTGTCTGTAGACTGTAAGTAGTTAAATTGAATGTTAACGGCTATTAGCATTATCATCTTCAGCTCAGTGAATTAAGGTGCAATTCGATTGATTTACCCTAAAGAGACTTCGAGTTTTCAAAATCCCAGTCAAGTGAGTTGATACATTTACAACAAAATTAACAATTTCATCTTTATAAGGATTTTTAAATTATAAAAATAGTTATAATAATTCTTTAATAATATTTTATTTATATAATTTTGTCTATTTCAAAATATAATTTTATTCTTGAACAACATGACAAAGGAACAAATTATATGTATAAAATATTATTTAAATTATCATGATCACTTTTACAGTTCAAAAATTATTTTACTAATATATTAATATTAGAGACGAAATCCTTAATTTTGTAATATTTTTTATTTTATATTTCAATACAAAAAGGAAAACTTTCACCACAGCAAGTGTCATGTTTTTAATCTGAGCCTTTTTTCCAGAACTAGATTCTCAATGAGTGCGTCAGACTTTATTGCCATTTCTCTATTAAAGTTCGACAGATAACAGATAGACATACTGCATTGCTACACGGAAGTGATAAATTTTCATGTTTTATCTTCTCTCCCTTCACTCCTATTTTCCTCTTTGAAGTAGGAAAAGTAGAAAGTCCTTCAAAATAACATTCATAACATATAATCAAAAAATGATATGCTAAAGAAAGAACATTGGTTGACCCAACAAAAGTTACAAAGAAGGATTTATCTCTACAGAGAAAGAAAAAGCTTGGATTTATCTTTATAGAGAAAGAAAAAGCTTTCTGGAAAAGAAAGATAAATTTGCTTCTTTTAAATTGTGGAAATCATGCTACATCTGCTGCCTGAAATCTTCTCTGTGACCTGCATATCTTTTATTAAAAACATTCATGATTAATCCCTAAGGCTAGTTTGACACAGATCAGCCAGCCTGATTTTTGTAATTAGACAGAGAATTTTAATTTCCACAAGTTGCTAAAGACATCTTTTGTAGGGTCAGGTCATGAGAGTTTTTTTCATAAATTTTTAAGTTGTGCATGGCTGACTTCTTTTCATAAATATCAAGTACTTACAATTGAGACAATTCGAATCATCATTTTAAATTATGTAATTGGATTTTTAAACCAATCGAAATTAAGGTGTAATAAATATATTATAAAGTTATATAATGATTAAATTTAAAATTTGATTATGATATTCAGACTAATCTTTTAAATAATGTGATTTAAATTAAACAATTAACGTGGCTGGAGGGGGCGGGGAATGAGGTCCCTGTCCCCAATCCCCGTCGGAGAATTTTTCCCCGTTCCCGTCCCCGTCCCGCAACGTCGGGGTTGATTGCCATCCCTAAATTATTAATATAAAAACAAAAGCAAGTATTTAACTACTGAGGTAGACAACAAAACCTCAAGGCGTACAATTTTTCCATTTTCATCTTTTGATTTTGACAAAACATGAAACTACAGAAACATGGCTGCAAAGACCATTAGTCATAAGGGGAAAATCTGAAGTTGCAAGAAAGTGAATTTGTAGGGTTTTAGTTAGACGAACACATGGAACAAACACATAAAACAACCTATTTTTCCCCACCAATGGCATTGTTGTCCCTAGCATCAAGATAAGAACACATACACACACACTCTCTCTCTCTCTATATCCCTCTTTTCCGTAATATTAGATTCTAGACATTATCAAAGTAAATCCTTATTAGAGGAATGAATGTAATTAACAAGTCAATGATTGTTTGCAAGTGAGCGTTTCTAAGGCCCATTGTTCTGCTTTCAGGATGCCTGTGCAGAAAAACTGCCAGTTTGCAGAAACATAAACTCAGTCTGAGTCTCTGACATTTATGGGCAAAACATTGTTATGAAGAAATAATACATATCAAATGATTACCTTCTTCCATGCATGCAGGTTTTGGTGATATATCACTATATAAAGAAGAATACACTGTGCATCTCTTGTTCTGCATGATTAATATATGGACTTAATTAATTATGTCTGAGGTAAATAAAATTAAAATTAAAGCTAGATCATCCTTATAGTTATTATCTAAAAGCTGATTTTTTGGCTTTGCTTTTCATTCTGTAGTTGCAACCGGCATGTCAAATGACAGAATTTGTAATGACTTCTTATCTTGTAAAATATGTGATTTGGTTTTACTGTTTATCATTTTTATAGAGAAGTTTACATACATTTTGCATTTACAAATGAACACAAAAGGGTCCATAAATATTATACAAATTACAAGCCCATCGTATAATAAAAAAGGATTTATATTTCACGTATCAACAGTGATACAATTATATTTATACTAATAACATATAATATTATCTCTTCTTCGTGTGTGTTTTCCCCGTTGGATTGGAGACTAACATCTAATGCTTCTTATTACTAATTGTTAAGCCCACTTGCTAATTTTGACATATCTCATCTATTCCTTTCATGAATATTTTTCCATGTATAAATATGCTGCCAAAATATTATTGAGCAAACAGATAAATGGAATATCATTTTCTTGTCGTCCTGATAAAGTTCAATTGCTTTAATTTGTCGATCATGTTGTCCAGTTTGATTATCTATATACTGCATTTACTTCTGATTTTTCCGTGAACATGAAAAACATTATCGTACCAATCAACTTGTCTATCCGCGTAAATGCATCTAAGAAAATTGGATCCATTATCCTATTCAGGAGCACTTAAAAGAAAGATTTGGCACTTTTTGGGTCCAGTGACCAAGTGGATCACGTGAACAGTATCTGCAAAATTCTTCTTGTTGGCAGCAATAAGTGGTAACTCTTATGTTAAATATATGTTGGTGGATATGAAGGACTAAATATAGATTGATTATAATAATCATCAATCAAATCCTATGGTGATGTTAGAAAGGGCCCAAGTTGCTTGGTTTTGGCGTCTTTCTTGACAGTTCTGTTATTGGTCATTTTGTACCTAGGGATCAAAAGTGGCAATCCTCTCCAAATGGAAAAGTTAATGTTGATACAATCTTTAATTCTAAAACCAAGACAAAAGTCATATCTGTAATTATAAGGGATAAGAAGATTATAGCTGACTATCAATAAAAGCATAGGCAGTAATCATGAAAGATTTTTTATTGTTGGGGCTATCTTTGAACCTCAGCAAGTTCTGCTTAGAATCTGATAATTTGGAGCTCATTGTTGGATGCAGAAAAAGTCATTGACGGAGTATTATCTCCATTATGCAGGATATAGTGGGAGGAAACTTTGTTCCAATGGATTTCAAGAAGTTATTGTGAGCTACACATTGTTTTGCAGACTCTCTTCCTCATCTTTGTACTTGTAGCTATCCCCCCCAATTGGCTTCAATATTAGAAAAAGAGAAATTTCAAACTTAGATGATTTTTGGATGGACGTTGTTGGTCAACTTCTTCATCAAAGTCTCCTTTTGACGCCCATAATTCCTTTTAATCTCATGGTAAAAATTAAAGTTATTATCAATGAAGTTTTGATAAATTCTTCAACGATCAAATTAATAATTTTAAAAAAAAATTAAAAAAAAAGTATACAAAGAAGAATATGATAGAAAATCCTTTTTTATAAGATACATCTTTAGCTATATTACATATAAATAATTACCATGACATGATTTATAAATAGCCAATTAATTATAAATTGTTGTAAAATAAATAAGATTTATATTATAAATAATAAAATAATTAAAATATGTCAAGCAAGCTCACTTAATAATTAAAATTTAAACGCGTGTAGCATATTCTAATTTCCATGATATTTTGCAGTTAAAATCTTCTACTATAGTAACTTGTCATCTTCTTTCACTTTAGTGAGTAAAGCAACCGAAAGATCTAGGGAAAGACAGCAAAAGGAGGAAATTTCGTTTATTGTTTTCCCCCTGACTTTTCCAAGATCTTTTCCTTCCAATTATATCAAGTCAAAAACGAAGCGCCCTTTCAAGAGCAAACTTTACATCAAGTTCTGTAGTGGGTGTTTTCAATGGAAAGTTAATGTCAATCAGCAGGCAGGTTTGGTGCAAAATATCAAAGCTTTTATTATTGATAGATGTTAAAGAGAACAATAATGTAATTTGGCATTACTTTTCTTTTTTTTAATTCAATATCCAAACGAGGATATCATTGTCATTACCTTTGACACATCGACAAAAAACAAAAGGTTTAAGTGTCTCTCTTATTACCACAATTATCTTTGACGTGAACATTAGTCTTCTCAGAAAACAATAATGAAACTTTTAGGGCTCGTTTGGTGGTCAGGATAGGATAAGTGCGGATATGATAGGAAGGTTGGATAAGAGTAGGATAGGATATGGGCCTGATAAG
>JANHAO010006531.1:0-21219 GCA_026873985.1 Saraca asoca
GATGGTTACCTTTGAAATTTATTCTTTGGGGATTCAGTTGAATGTTTTACCATATTGAAATTTGATGAAATTTTAGAAAACTTATCAGTTTTCTCTTATGGTTACATCATGATGAAGTTATCTTCGATGTAGCATAACTTGATGTTTATCTTTACATTATTAAATATTATAATTTCAATTACTGAATCTTTTTCATAATCGATGAAAGTTTTCAATTCTACTTTGAGTATTTAATTGTTGAACGGGTAAGCATATTATCACGGTTATATCAACATATTTATATATATATATATACACTTTCGAGTATGATTTTTAAATGAGATTTTTGGGTGATCATAGGATTGTTTACTCATTGAATTTCTATGAAGTTCACTCTTTCCCTTCTATATTTTTCAGAGCCAGAGGATGCTTTTAATATTCCCCTACGTCGTCCTGACGTAGAATCTACACATTGACCGAGTAGAACACATCCAGTGGAGATTAAAGGTATAAAATGGTGTAAAGTCTGGTAGTTGGTAGGATCGTATACACGTGTTGTGTGTAATTATTAGATGCCCAGTAGAATATAAATTATATAGTCTAGGCCAATGTATATTATTATGACGTTATACAGGTTGTGGTAGGCGTATAACCCTTGTGTTGTTGTATAACCTTTGTGGCCAGGCATCTAAAAAATAGAGAAAAATCTGTCGAAATTTTATTAGAATTTAATATATAAATATTTTGTCATGAATTGACAAAATAGTGAGTTATTAGTATGTTGGCTATGTTGTATAGCTTGTAGGGGGTTTCCTAATGACAGAGAATTTCTAAAGGTGATCTTCTACGTCGATCACTTTCTGTGAATTGGGGCATGACATAGCTGCTCCTAGAACTTTTGTTTTTTCTATTGGCCAACTAAAATAGATGGTAAAGAATTAAAGGTTTAACTTGCAATATTGTTAAATCGAAAGATAATGGACTAAATTGCAACATTTGAAAGTTGAATTTCAACTATGTCCAATCATTTTGTTGATCATGCTCGCGCAATGAATGAGCAAGCAAATGAGCAATAGTAATTGTATCATGAAAATGGGGTCCCAATTTTTAATTCAGGTATGGAAGTCCACGTCTTTTTATAAACTATTCATATAAGATGCATTTAACGGTAAAAAATATAAAAATATAAAAGTAAATGGACAAATTCATTAGTTTAACATCAAATTAGCTTCTAATTTTATTTTGACATCAATTGAATCCTTTTATTGATGTCAAATGAAATTAAGGATTAATTTGATGTCAAATAAATCTTTCAAAAATGAATTTAAAGAATTGTTACTTAACAGTAACACAATATAAATATTCCAACTTAAAGTGTTAATGTGATGTTTGCTGCAAATTTTGAAAAAAAAAATGTTATTTAAAATTAAAATTAAACATATATCTTATTAATCAATATAAGTAGGTAATATGCTCCCAAACCTTTTTAAGATTTAATTTATAAATACAAAATTAAAATAAATATAAATTAGTAATTATATATTTATATTAATTACGTATATTTGAATTATGAACTATAAAATACTTAATTATATACATATTTAAATTATAATTTCAAAATTTTAAATTATAAAATATAGATTAAATATATATATAAGCATTCTTAAATTAGGTTCATATTTAAATTATAAATTACATATTTAAATATATATTTATTTTTGTATGAACGTATAATCATAACATAAAATATATTTTATAAAATAAATTCAGTTTCAAATTTGTATTTGCCAATATCTAGGTCAATTGCTTGGAACTGGCATGTTGTAGAGGTGGTTCGGTTATTCCCATTTGTCTCAATCTATTGGTGGGGAGGCATGTGAAGGAACGAAACAGTGGATCGAGGGTTGAAAGCTCGAAGACTTAGAGAACCAGGCTTTGTCAAAGAATTACTGCAGCTTTCCCACTCCCTTTTATTATCATACACAAAAAGGTGTCTTCCACTTTCCTACCAAATCTCTCTTTTTAAAAATCCAAATTTCAATTAATGTGTAATTTATTATATTTGCAATTTTATCATTTTAAATTTTAATATCAATAAGATACTAAAGAATTTCATTCTAGAATAATCAAAATTTGCTTTTTTAAAATTCTAAAAAAATAAAAAAAGAACACAAATAAAACATAATTAAAGAAACATCAAAATTTAACAAGAAGTTTTAAATGTCAAATTCAACAGTTTCTTTCCCAAACAATCTCTATTAAATGTTTTTTTGTTTATTTTTTTTATATCATAACTTTTTGGTTTTTGTACCATCTCTGCAAAACATTGTTGCATTTTCTTCCAGTGGTGCGTTGAAGGGAAGAAGAAGCCGGAAGGAGAGAGAGAAGTTAGGGAAAGTTTTAGAAATTATGCAGGAGAAGAAAGAGTTTAAGAAATTCAGAAAGTTTCAAAATGTTTTAAAATACAAGAAACATTAATCTTTTAATGTAATATTTTCTTTTTTAATTGTCTAGTTTATAATTAATTTTGATAAAATTAATTGTTACAAAAACTTACTAATAAGAGGATTTATATAATGACTCAATTGATATGTATATAAAATTAAAGATCAATTCAATATATGTTTAAAGTTTAGGACTAATTTAATGTCATGATCATTTTTTAGAAATAAATTTAACTATTTAAAATTTGGAATTTAGAAAAGCAAACTAAAGTATTAACAGCAGAACTAATTCAATGTTAATTTAAAAAGAATTGAATTAGTTTGATATTAGTATAAAATTTAAAACTGATTTAATATCACATTTATCTTTTAGGAACAAATTTAACCATTAACTCAAAAAGATAATTTCACACAGATTAATGCATGTAATAAATATATGAGATTATTTATTAACAAAATTTGCAGTTTAAAATATTTAAATTTTTCATTTTATAAAAATTATAAAATATGAAAAGTAAAAGAATGACAATTATTTCAATCATCAACATCCGCTGGACTTCCATGTGCAGCCATGAGTCCATGACCATCTTTTCTTTTCACCTCAACCATTTTATGTATTGGGTCCGCTCTAATCCATATTGAGCTTGGGGTTTTATAAGTCTACTTGATGGTTTAATTTTCAAACCTCTCATTTTTTCTTTAATGAATAAACATCGAAGCTCAACCAGCTCACTAAGACTACTAAGACCAGTGCTGTGAAATGGGTTGGTCCAGTCTCTCCTCCACGCGGATCAACTGTAAACGAATTGGACTGATTCATTAAATTTGTGGATTACTAAATGGTATTTGGAGTCCGGGATTGTTTTGGATTTAAAACTTCTTCAAGTAAAAGTTTTAAACTTGTAAAAATTTTTCAATTATTTTAAATAATTCAAATCACTTAAACACGGAGCAAAGTTCATCAATAATTGCATCATGCACGAAACACAAGAGAAGTAGGTGGGCAAAATAATTGAACTCTGCAAGGTTTCAATGCAATTTTCCCAGAACAGATGAGAAAATACTGAAGTCCCTCTATTTCTTGCTATTGACTCAAATTGCCAGACCTTTAGTCATTTGCTATTGATTTATGTTCTTGTTACCTATCTAGGAAGGGTAGATTAATAATTTTCTATATTTTATGAAAAATAAAATTTTTAAAAAATCCTACTTTTTTTATTTTATCAATTAGTACTCAATTAAACAATACATTTATTTATTATTTCTTAAAAAATTATATCTTTTACGTAACTATCTCAATCAAAGACAAACTACCTCTTGAATATTTTACTGTGGATGTTTAATGTTCCTTTTGGGGTCTTTATCCTTCCTCTACTTAGAAAAAAAAAAAAGATTCAAGTGTCAAGAGAATGTTGTTGATTAATCATTTTTATAATCTAAAGTTTAACGATTTGAAATCTCAATTGTCTTGCGCTGTTTAATGGTTAAGCTTTTAATCATTTTTAATTTGTGATAATAATTTTAATTGTGATATTTTTTTTGTGGTAGCGGATGTTATGAAAATAAAAATACGGATTACAGTCATTGCAGTCACGAAATTTTATTTTATTTATACAAATATAATAAAAACATATAAAATAATTAATAATTTATATTATTTAATATTAATTTTTAATTCAATGAAATATTATATCATATTAAATAAAATTTATTTGTAAGTAAAATATCAAAATTTTCACTTTTATTTTGTAAAAAAAATTTGATTAAAAGGGTTGATTGATATGTTGTTTTCTAAGAATATGTTCTTTTCCGAGAATATGCCATGAAGTAATATAGTCAGCAGAAAGGCAGCCAGATGCTAGTGTCAAAGTTGGCAAAGACAGAAATTATTTGTTTATTGTTTAGAATGGTTAAATGTGAGACAAAGGAACGTTAAGGTCAGAAATTTATGACTGTTGTTTTGAAATTTGATTTTTATTAGCTAATGTTCGGTAGGCCTCTATGCTTTCGGATATTTAAATTATAATACTCTGATTTTATTTCGTGCACTGTTTTGGCGTATTTTGGTTCATGAACTTGATTCAGGTGAATTTAGTGTCAATATTTTTTAAAACTGCCATTCTGCTAAGTTGTTATTTGGCAATCACTATGCAATAATTAAGCTTGGGGCAGTGGCCTTGGTTGCCGCAAGAAGAGGGCATTAGGTTGAATTAGCTTCAATATGATATGCAATAACTGGCTTGTTCAAACATAGCTATCTGCAGCATAATAGATCTATGCCTTCCACAATGGTGATTTGTAAATGGAAGCAGCTTAGCCATCGCATAACACCCCAATGTTATATTTTGTCCATCTAAATATATTGAGGGTGGGGTACCCAAAATCTGGTTTTCATCTGCCACTTGTCCCAACAGGGGGGTACGTTTGTCAACGTGAGGGGACAAGAGCAGGTATTTTAGGATTGCGTGCATGGGTGTCAACAGTAGAACTGTTGAGAAACGTTGGACTTCAAAGCTGCGGTGTGAGCAATAATTGATTTACTGAATTATTGTTGTCTGTTAAAATGCAAGGAGAAAAATATAGACATAAAAATATTATATTTAAAAAAATATTGTAAATAAAAAATGTCATGTTTAATATGTGTTAAATACACAAATAAGTATAAATACGAAATACGCAGATATAAAAGAAAATGATATGTTATGCTTCCTAAGTTCCCATGATAGCAGAGTTTAAAAGACAAGACATGTAGTATTTCTCTCGTCTGATGTCAACATGACCTCATCTTATGCCCCGATCTCATGCGAACAAGCAAAGGATGTTCATGTTAGGCAGCTGAGAAAGAAACTTGGAAACCATTAGGCGTACGTGGATGTCACATTAAGTTAGGGTTTGGGAATAATGGCTTACTTGCTTCCCTACACTTTGGGTGTATATATTTTTGCAACAATTCCAATGTATCTCTCTTTCCATAGCAAAAGACAAAGAATGATGAAAGGTGACATTCAAAGATCACAGTATGTTGATTTGTTCACATTCAAAGATCGTTCACTCAAGCCCATATGACAAACAAATGATAAGTTAATTGTCTCCGTCACCAGCAACCTAATTGCTTCTCTGCCCATTATTCAATATTTTTTAATACTTTATTTAAGTCTCTAAATGAAACAATCACAAATGCCAAAACAATGATAAAAAATCAAGCTATTAAAGCAAAAAACAAATCAATGAATTACGTCACCCGTTGAGTAGAAATAATATATATAGATCCTATATATCTAGAGTGAAACAAATCCCCGTGAACCGCATCCATTCTCTCTTCCCATATAGTTGCAGTACTCTATACGGATTTGGAATGTGCAAGAGAGCATTTTTATCCATTTTGCTAGCAGTCCAAAAGTGATGGGAAATTGCATGGAGACCTGCACCCAGAGGCATGAGGCAGAGGAGATACCGGGGCAGCAGCAAGAAGAAGAAGAAATAGAAAGACGCTGTGAGTTGGTGAAGGAAGAAGATCTCAGGAAGAAGGGTTTAAGGGTTAAAGTTGTGCTGACGAAAGAGGAGCTGAAATGGCTGATATTTCAACTGAACGAGAAAGAAGGGAAAAAGGGATTAGAGCAGGTGCTTCAAGAGATAGAGAGAGGCAGAGGAAAAATCATTGAGGAATATTGGAAGCCTTCTTTAGAGAGTATCTCGGAGGTTCCTGAAATGGAAAGATAACTGGATGGTTTTAATTGTAATCTGTGATGAGGCTCACATATTTGTAAAATGTGCAAGCTCTCTCTTTCTTGGGTTTTTCTAGTTTAAGATCTGAATGTGACTCTTTTCTTCCTTGGTGAAGACAGTTGCTTAATCACATATCTGAAAAATAAAAATTGTGATATTCAGAACTTAAAACCATTCATATGTAAGATTTTTGAGTGTTACATTCAGGAGAGAATGTAAGCTATGTAAGCTAGTTTTTTATTATTATTGTTATTATTATTATTATAATTATTATTATTTATATCCTTCTTAATTTCAGTTTTTTTTTTTTAAATCCTTTGATTTAAATCAACTTTTTGCTTTCCTGGTTCTCATTTATTCTCCATTCATATCTCAATTAATTTCACTCAAAATTAGTAAACTATTCGACTTTGTGCTAATATACAATGCTAGCGTGTATATATGTTACGATATAATTAGTTTCAACGTTGTCAATTTGTTGAAGTCCTTACAATCGATTAAAAAAAAAAATGAAAGCACTTTTTACCTTTCAAGATGTTGAAGAACCGGCATAGAAAGAATTTCTCTGTGCTAAAGTACCATTTCTATAGTATCAATGAATTTCTATTCCAATTCAACCGGAAACTCAATAAAGCTAAATAGGATTGATACACATTATTTCCCTAATTATTATTCAACTTACATCCTTCTTATCCGATACACTTTGAACGGAGATATCTTTCAGTTCATTAGAGACAGCATTTGAAGACATTCAGCTTATATAGTTTGGGCTTTGAATATATATAACACATTTTAATGAGCCCTGTAATTAGGTCTTCCTTAGGTTAGTTTTGGTGGAATTTCCAATATTGGACTACTATGGTTTGATTATTGTATTGGATTGGATTAAATAAATGTCATAACATATTAAGTAAGTTTGGCTAATTAACCAATGATTAGACTATTGGGCCTAAAATGACATCTAAATTATTAGTGGACATTAACAGTGTGAGCCTTATAAATAGACCTACGGTGATGAATTAGTTGACATAGTAGGATTTTAACAAGGTAAGTCCTTACTCACATTCTTGTATGAGCTATAACTATTCCTTTGAAACTTCATATTTGTTTTCCCCCTTTTCTATGCTAGAGTTTGTGAGAAGTAACTTGATCAGGAGATTTTGTGATCACGAATTATCAACCAGCATCAGGTAAAGTTATAATTTGATAATTAAATTTATTTGTAGATATCTGATACTTTTTAATATGATGTAACAAATCAAGTTAATTAATTATATTTTATTTTTCCAAATTTTCACAATTGGTTTAAAATGCAAATTTTTTTTTCATGTTGCAAGATTCAAATTTGTGTAAATTTGTTTTGAAATTTTATGTGATTAAAATACTTGATGATCCATAATTTATGACAAAAATTATTATGGATTTCTTACATAAAATTTATTTACCTTTTCTGATTTGACATATTGCTGAATTAATTACAAAATCTTGTGAATTTTCTTAAGATGAAATTATGAATTGGTGTAATTTAAGTTTTTCAAAAAATGCAATTCACAAATTCAAATAATTTGAATGGATATTTTTTAAATTAATTTATGATACATCTCAGTAGCTTGTAATATACAAAAGGTACAAATCAATTTGATCAAGCATTGTTTAAAAACTAAAATTTTGAAATCTTGTTGCAAAGCTATTAGGGTAGAATATTTTTTGTCAAAATTTGATTTAATTTTAAGGTACTTGTTCAAATTGATTAAAGTTTGATTGCTAGAATGATTAGATATACAAAAGCCCTTTATCAATTTTGTAAAACCCGAACTGGAATAGCATTAATTTACAAATTTTTTAGCTGAAATTTTTTTTTCGCTTTAAGTTTGCTTTTTGATCTTTCAATTTCACAAACTAACACCATTGTTTTGAAATTGATAGAGGGGTTTACCTAGGAATTATGTGGGTGAGGAAACCATGCAAAAATTTTGCAAAAGGATGATTGTATTTGGAGAATTTCTCTCTGCGTTAAAAATCGACCAAAAAACTCAAACTCTGCTGTCACATCTTGATCCATAGAATATAATCGGTGTAGAAGGTCACTATTAGGAAACCCTTTCCATCATCCCTTACAAGCCTTACAATGCAATAATATACTAATGGCTCACTATTTCATTAATCCCTGATAAAATATTTATATATTAAATTTTAATAAAAATTTGGCAAAATTTTCTCTGTTTTCCGAACACTTGGCCACAAGATCTAAATAATAACACAAGGGCTACACGCCCGTCACAACTTGTACAATAACAAAATAATATGCACTAGCCCAGACTTTATAATTTACATCCTACTGGGCATCTAGTTATCATACACAGTATATGCGCATACAATCCTACCAACTGCCATTGATTTTCACCATTCAAATACCTTTATTATTCGCAGGGAAGATCCACTTAATCCAAGAACAGATCTCATATCAGTGTAGGGTGGAGGGATGGTAGGAGAATTCCGGGGCTCTGAAAAAAAAAACATGTAAAAGAAAGGGATGAGTTTCATAGAAACTCAGTGAGTAGATAATCCCATAAAAGCAATATATATATTTTGATAAAAAAAATGGTGATATGCAGTTAACCATACACTTAACTAGAATCCAAAGAAAATTTCTAATGGTAATCACAATAGCATAATTATCCCAACAGATACGCATGACGAATATTTATATATTCGACAGCCCACTCTTATCCCTTTCCCAGACAAATCTGCATGCCAAATATTTATATATTCGACAGTCCACCCTTATCCCTCCTCCAGACCAAGCCGTATGCCAAATATTTACATATTCAACAGCCTACCCTTATTTCTCCTTACAATCACCATTAGATTACTAAGGGATTTTCAATAGATCTAGGACCTCAATTTATTTACCATTTGCAATAATAATATGCTGAAAACAAGTAAAACATAATTTCATCATGTCAAATAATTTTCTATGTGTATATATATACAACATACCGTAAAGTTTTCAAGGAAAACTAACTTCCAAATCAAATCATTCAGCAAAAACTAAAGTATTCCATACAACAAAATTATTCTAAAAATGAGATTTATTAAGTAAGGAGGATTATCCACTCACCTTAGCAAAATCCTTAGAAAGCTAAGTCAGTTGAAGCTTCAAAATTGAACGTTAATATGCCTAATCTTTCGATAGGAACTCTATTGAAATAAGACAATGCAAAACAATAAGAGAATTCCAAATTTCCTCCAGTTAGAATAGTAAGGGTTTGAAGGAAAATTTCTTGCAAACTAGCTATAGAGTTGTTATAGAATAAATCTTTTGTTCTAGGATTACTCACCGAAATCCAAAGTATCAGTAGCTAGCTCGGCCAGAGTTGGGACACCGCTGGTAAGCCTGTGGAACCTGCTAGTTAAACTAGCTGAAGCAAAAGGAGATGAGCTGCTGAGAGCTTCGACTGAAGTTGCCACACCATGGGGAGGAAAGGAGGATGTTGGAGAAGGAAAGCTAGCGATCTTTGCTTGCTGGATGAAGGAAGATCGAAAAAGAAGGTGGCGACAGAGCAAATGACGATACAAATCGGGGAAGAAAGAGCCGCTGGTGAACTGAGAAAGAAAATGACACTGGAAGGAGGAAGACAGGAGGATGCTAGAGCTCATGACTGGATGACAATAGCCAGTCAAACTCCAGAAGATCGCTATAGTAGCGGGGAAGATAGGAAACTTTGGGAGAAGTCTTGAGGAAGAAGCCGGCCTGAAAAATATATATATAAGGCCAAATGGGAAAAATTATAATTTGACCCCAAAACTTTCCATTAACTTCAAATAGACCCTCCTGAAAATTAAGAAATTATGTTATGGCTTCAATGAAATTTAATACTTTTTATTTCGATCCCTCAGTAACATTTTTTTAGATATTATAAATTCTTCTCCCCAACAAAAGAATTCGTCCTCGAATTCTAGGAACATAATCATAAGGAGTGGAGGTCTATATGAACACCTCACTCAAACAGTTGGGGGTATCTATACATCATGAGGGACTCGGACTCCCAAGTCATTTCCCTTTTTCCCTTGCTTGGTCTTGTACCCTCAATCAAAATAAGTTTGGTTTTAGAAGAACTTTTACCAGACCTACAAGAACATTTTGATTCAGACATCAAGCCAAGCACAACTATCCTATTTAATGCAATATCCATCACACTATAATTTCTTTTCAACTCAAGCTGGTGCAAGTTAACGCAACAATAGTTTGACTCATACAGGGCAATTATGTTTGTGAGGTTGGCTGAGGCTAGGGAAGTTTGATAGTCTGATCATCTAAGAGTCATAGCAAGATGGTGGTTTACGATTGATCTCGGATAGCAATGCTATTAGTGAAAGGAAAGGATTTGCAAAACTCCTCGACACTTATTTACAATCCCAAAGGAAGTCGTTAAACAGGTGACCAAAATAGGGTAACTGAGAATCATGGTTTGGGAAGTACTACAGCTAGCAGGAGTGGTAGGAACAGCTGGATGTAGCTCCTGCATAACTGTTGAGGGAGAAAGGCCCACTCTTACAATGGAAAACTAAGATTTCGGGCAACACCAAGTTCTTGGGTGAGTGTCCTACAACAAGACTGAACAACTAAACAACTAGGCACTTGAGTTCCTCAACCTAAATAAGCTGATTAGTAAGCTACTTCATCCAGTTGAACGGGAAGGACTGGCTGGAAAAGAAGACTAGCCAAAAAAGTTAGTGTTGCCAATAAGGAAGTAGTCGAACAGAGCAGAGCAAGGCCATGAGGTCTGAGCAAGGCAGATATCCATTGCCTTGCCTTGCATATCTACCCTAAACATTATTTTCTATTCTTTTCACATTAGCATTTGCTATCCCTTTTAACAGATTATCATTTATAGATAAGTTAGGTTGATCCATATTTCAATTCTCCCTAAAAGAGATTCCTGGAACCTGTGGGTTATAGGCCCACCATGCTTATGCTATGCCACTCTAATTATTGAAACTCTTCTCCAAGGAGGATACCTTCTAATTATAGCTTTTCCAAACTATTATTGGGGCCAACTATATTAACATTATGTGACGAGAGGTCTAAAACACTAGCTAAAGCCATTTTACCCTCCACAAGAGATTCCAGTATATAGGGATCCTTTGACATATTAAGCAGGTCACATTTCACAACTTTTGTAGTATTTGTCCGACAGTTTCTCACCACTCTTGTCCGCAACATCTGAAAGATTGGCAGGACCAATACTAGAATCATCTATATTTGACATTAAATTAATTCTTAATGAGAATCTGCTACCAAATTAACTCTGCTTCATTTCTTTCCTCTAGTGGTAGAACCAGACACTAGAGATCTCATGGGTGGTGGAACACAAAGTGGAGTACTTCCAGGTGCACCAGTGGCTCTATGGCCACCAGGTGAAGCAGGAGAGTAGGGGCAATTCTTCACCAAGTGGCCTACCTAACCACATCTATAACAAGCTCAAGTTCTTAACTTACAAACCCTTGAATGAAAATTTCCACAGCTTTGACACGACCCTGCTGCCTCATGTCTAATTGGAGTAGAAGGATAAGAGTGAAATCCCCCAAAAGGGTGATAACTAAACGTAGCATCCGTGGGCCTTCTACTCTGAGTACCTGCACCCACCTGTTGTAAGCCAAGTCTCCATGAGGAAGGTACACTAAAGGTTACAAATGTCTGCCTTCTAAAATCTCCACTCTGGCCCTGAGATCTAAATCTCTTTCTCGAACTACCCGCAGCTACTCTTGCATTTTCCCTCTCTTGCTGCCTTGGTGATCTTTGTTGAGCTAGTTCATCCACAAGATCACCTATAACTCTCTGTAAGTCTATGGCCACTATCTATAAATCTATAGCCCATGCTATGGCATCTGAAATAAGAAGTTTTGCTGAAGCTCTAGAGGTGGAAGGGATCTTTGAGTTAGGTTAGGAAATTCCTTATTGCATTTTTGCTCGTGCAACCCTGCCTTGGCCTCTAGCATGGCCTCAGCTACTAGATCTACCCTGTGGTCGGGGTATAGGTTGTGAAGAATAGGATGGTTTGTGAGAAGCTCTTTCAGACACTTCTTCCACTCGGCATCCAGTGTGAGCCAAAGATTGAGTCCTAGGCGGCATTTTCCTATTATCAAATTAGGAAGATTCATTTAGGCAAGGTTCAAACACACTGATACATGTATAATTGAAAGAATTAGGCAATGTAGAGATTTTCAACATATTCATGGTGTGAGCATAAGCATATCCTTATTTATGTATTGCGCTCTATGGCACACTAACATAAACTCGGTATGCTTATCTCGTCATGACAGTTGGAGACCTTTATCATACACCTAAATCCTAGATCATGGTCTGATACCAAGTTTGTTATGCCTCAATTCATGGAACATGACTAGTGTAAAAGGTTATCATCAGGAAACCCCTTCTATCAAGAAACCCCCTACAAGCCTTATAATGCAATTACATACCAATGACTCACTATTTCATCAATCCATGATGAAATATTTATACATTAAATTTTAATAAAAATCCAGTAGAGTTTCCTCTATTTTTTAGACTCTTAGCCACAAGGTCTAAATAACAACATAAAAGCTACACACCAGTTATAACTTGTACAATAACAAAATATGCAGTGGCCCAAACTATACAATTTACATCTTACTGGGCATCTAGCAATCATACACAGTATATGCATATACAATCTTACCAACTGCCATTGATTTTCACCATTCATATACCTTTATTCTCCATAGGAAAGATCCACTCGATCCAAGAGTAGATCCCGTATCAATGTAGGGTGGAGGGATGGTAGGAGAATTATGGGCTCTGATAAAAGAACATGTAAAAGAAAGGGATGAGTTTCATAAAAATGCAGTGAGTAGATAATCCCACAAAAGCAATATATATATTGATAAAAAAATGGTGATATGCAATTAACCATACACTCAACTAGAATCCAAGAAAATTCCTAATGGTAATCACAATAGCATAATTGTCCCAACAGATACGCATGCCAAATATTTATATATTCGACAGCTTACCCTTATCCCTCCCCTTGACAAATTCGTATGCCAAATATTTATATATTCGACAGCCCACCCTTGTCCCTCCCCCAGACCAATCCACATACCAAATATTTACATATTCAATAGCCCATCCTTATTTCTCCTCACAATCACCATCAGATTACCAAGGGATTTTCAATAGATCTAGGACCTCAATTTATTTATCATTTGCAATAATAATATGTTGAAAACAAATAAAATATAATTTCATCATGTCAAATAATTTTCTATGTATATATATACACAACATACCATAAAGTTTTCAAGGAAAACTAATTTCCAAATCAAATCATTCAGCAAACCAAAATCATTAAGCAAAAACTAAAGTATTCCATACAACAAAATTATTCTAAAAATGGGATTTATTAATAAAGGAGGATTATTTAGTCACCTTAGGAAAATTCTTAGAAAGCTATGTCAACTGAAGCTCCAAAATTGAATGTCAATATGCCTAATCTTTTGATAGGAACTCTATTGAAGCAAGACTATGCAAAACAACAAGAGAAATCCAAATTTCCTCCAGTTAGAATAGTAAGGGTTTGAAGGGAAATTTCTTGCAAACTAACTATAGAGTTATTATAGAATAAATCTTTTACTCTAAGATTACTCATCGGAATTCAAAGTGTCAGTAGCCAACTCGGTCGGAGCTGGGATGCCGCTGGTGAGCCTGTGGAAACTGTTGGCTGAACCAGCTAAAGCAGAGGGAGATGAGCTACCAAGAGCTTCGGCTAAAGTTGCCATGCCATGGGGAGGAAATGAGGATGCCAGAGAAGGAAAGCCGACAGTCCTTACTTGCTGGATGAAGGAAAAAAAAAGTTGGTGACAGAGTAGACGATGATGCAAACTAGGGAGGAAAGAGCCACTGGCAAATTGAGGAAGAAGTGGATGTCAGAAGGAGGAAGACAGGAGGACGCCGGAGCTTATGATCGGATGATGATAGCCAGTTGGACTGTAGAAGTTCGCCAGAGCAACAGGGGAGAGAGGAAACTTCAAAAGAAGTTTGGAGGAAAAAGTCGGCCTGGAAAATATATACATAAGGCCGAATGGAAAAATTTACAATTTAACCTTAAAACTTTCCACCAACTTCAAATAGTCCCTCATGAAAACTAAGAAATTACGTTATGGCCCCAACAAAATTTAATACTTTTCATTTCGATCACTCAGTAACATTTTTTGTTTTTGAGGTATTACATCTACGACTCAAGCGAAGAAGACAAGCTTCAGGCACTTTTGCACCATGCTCACGCACAGGAGCAATGTATATGGGCCATGGCTACTAAAACGGCAATTCTTATTACATTGTTGATCTCCACTCTTCAAGCAGATTTTTTATGTATATTTTTTAGATTTTTTTAGAAATAAAATTATTTTAATTATTTTTTATTCAATTTATTTAAGTGCTAATTTGATGTTATTTGGTATAAAAATTTTACCATATAATTCTTACATGTTGCACTACTTTCTATAATTTTGTTATAATGTCTAATTATTATTTGAATTTTGTATGTTAGTGTGCATAAAATTATGATTATGTAAGAATTATATTACTATGTTATGTCATGAAATTTTGAGTAACTATGTATTCACCTATTGTGTGACTAGTTGCATAAAATTTTGCTAAAATAAAAAATTTTGATTATATCAAGGAGAGTGCTATGTTAATAACATGTATACCCTATCGATGTAATATTGTTCACATAGTTTGTTGGTGATAGTGTAAGTGTTAGAATTTTATGTTATATTCTAAAAATTTTAAATGCCCTATCGATGTTAGATTTTAGGAATGTAGTGTTCAATTCTTGTATTATGTTATGAAGCCTTAAATGTCCAATCAATATTAGGTTTCATGGTGTAATACTATTTGCAATTGCATAGTTAGTATTTTATGAGGAAAATATTGCATGATTAATGTTATACATATGTTATTGATATTTATGATTAATTTCATAAATCATTTTTTCTCGGTCATTTTACCTATGCAATTGACATCTGTGAAAATATTGAATAAGACCAACTATGAGGATTGGACTAAATTTTTGAAATTGTATCTGACAATCACCAATTTGGATCTGGCTTAAAGAGAGGAAGAGCCTGTGATTAATGATGATTCTATTATTACTCAATAGGCTTGACATGAAAGATGGACACATTCAAACAAGATTTGTTTAATGGTGATGAAATACACTATGGATAAGACCATTAGGCAAAGTGTTATTGACTCACAAGTCACAAAGTGCCAAGGCCTTCATGGGTTTTGTTGCTGAAAATATGCTAAGTTTGACAAGGTTGAAAATGGTCACTACCTTTCTTTGCTTGAAAAGATTACTTATGATGGAGTCAGCAAAGTTCAGGAGCACATCATGAAACTAATGCATTATGATAGTCATTTGAAAGATATCAATGTTGGCCCAGGAGATAGTTTTATGATCTGACATGTTTTAGAATATCTCTTATTTTAGTTTAATGTTTTGAAAACCTCTTACAATACCTAAAAGAGTGAATAGATTATCAATGAGATAATATTCATTGTTAGTCAAGTTAAGGAAGATATGAAGATAGAGAAAATTCAAGCTATCAATTATTTTTATCATGGTTCAAGTTTTGGACAAGGAAATAAACTACTTGAGGAATACAACAAGATGAAGTCAAATTACAAAAGGAAGAAGAATGAGATGCAAAAGCAACATTACAAACCCAAGAAGTTCTTGTTCAAAGGATCTTGTAAGTTCTGCAAGAAGTATGGGCATAAAAGAGTTGCTTGTTCCAAATTCAAGAAGTGGCTCAAGAAAAAAAAAAGAAAAATAATCTTTTAGCTCTTGTATATTTTGAATTTAATACTATTGATTTTCCATTAATTACTTGGTGGTTGGATATTGGTGCAACTATTCAGTAACAAATTGTTTGCAAGCACTGAGAAATTTGTGGAAACCAAGTGATAGAGAACCAGTGGTTAGACTAGGGAATAGAGATAAAGTGCACATAGAGCATATAAGAGTTATTTCTTTGTTTTTATTTACTGGTTATGTTTTAGAATTTAAAGATACTATTTATGTACTTTCTATAAGGAGGAACTTGATTTCACTTGTTGCACTAGACTAGAAAGGATATACTTGTTATTTTGGAAATGGGAATTTTAATTTATTTTATGATTATGCTATTGTTAGCACTAATTCTTTGTACAATGGTTAATATAAACTTGATTTAGATCCCAATTTTACAAACTCTGTAAACACATTTTTTGGAAAGAAAAAGGGTAGAGTAGATGAGAAATCCTCAACACTTTAGTATAGGCATTTGAGCCATATTTCTCAAGAGAGGATGGAGAAATAAAAGAAGGAGTTTTACATGATTTAAATTTCTTAGATTTGAGAGTCTGTATAGATTACATTAAGGAAAAATTCCTGTTAAAGCTAGAAAAGGGAAAAGAACTAAAAAAAAAAAACAAGTAGTTCTAGAATTAATCCACACTAATGTTAGGAGACCCATTTTACCTAGTGCTATGGGTGGATACAAATATTTCATTACCTTTATTGATGATCATTCAAGATTCAGATGAGTAGAACTTCTCAAAGAGAAGTCTGAATCATTAGATGTCTTTAAGAAATTCAAGGTTGCAATTGAACTCAAGTTAGGTAAATAGATTAAATGTGTTAATTCATATAGAAGCGATGAATATTATGGTAGATATAATGAGATAAGGAGAAACCTTGATCCTTTTGCTAGATATCTACAAGAGTGTGGAATAGAAGCAAGTTGCACCATGCTTGGAATACCAAAGTAAAATGATATTGTAGAACAAAGAAACTAGACACTTCTGGATATAGTAAGGTGTATGTTAGCCCATATTTCTTAGCTTGAATTTTTATGGGATGATGATTTGAAAATTGCTACATATATCTGGAATCAAGTCCTCAGTAGATCTATGCCTAAAACTCCATATAAGTTGATGTATAGGAAAAAGCCTACTTAAGGCATTTTCATGTTTAAGGTTGTAAAGCTGAGGTAAGGCCATATAGTCTATTCACTAAGAAACTTGATTCAAAGACCATAAATGGATATTTCATTGGCTATTGTTGTAGCTCTAGAAACAACAAGTTTTATTATTCAATTCATTCTACAAGATTTATTGAGTCAGATTATGTTATCTATTTGAGGATGAGCTGAAGAGTAGGAGTGAAGCATCTCATGTTACTTCTTTCAAAGAGGAACAAAATCTAGTCCTACCAATGACTAAAAAGCAAAGTGTTATCTTGATAGTGACTTCATCAATGGGAACATTTTGAATAATTTCACAAGATAATCCAGTGCAACTAATGATAAAAAAGTAGATACTTAGACGTTGTAAATGAAGAGGTTTATTTGAGGAGATTTCAAAAAGTACATCAACAGGTAATTTCAAATAATTACATGATATATTTGCATGAACATGAGTTTGTTATTGATGATGACTCAAATCCCATAGACTTTTCGAAAGCTGTTTCTAGTTCGAACTCTTTGGAGTATATGAATGCTATGGAAGATGAATTTGCTTCAATGTATGAGAATAAAGTATAAGATATGGAGGAATTGTCTGCTAGTTGCAAATCGATTGGATGCAAATGAATTTTTAAGATCAAGCAAAATGCTTAAGGTGAAATTGAGAGATATGTTGACGTGTGAATGAATTTAGTCAACCCAAGTTTAGTAACCCTAAACTACAAACAGATAATGTGAGAAGGGTGAGAAAGGAGTGAAAGGAAGAATAAGGAGACACCAGAAGTTTTTAACATGGTTCAGCTGAGTACAATGCCTACGTCTATGGTTATGATATTTTCTCTATCTATTTTGGTAGAGCTTTTGTATCCATAGGGTGTTTCATCTCTATATTTTTGCAAAGTTACAGGTTTTCTCTATTTTTTCAGAGTATCTGTTTCTTTCCAGGGATCCTCTCAGTCTAAATTGCTTCTCTTTGTCTAAGATTAGTTCTGCCTTATACAATAATCTCAACCTCTATTTATAGTTGCTAGGGTGTATAATCTTAATGTATTCCAAAAAAGAAAAAATAATAAATTAATTGTAAGTTGATTTCTGTTAGTTGATGCTTGCAAGTTGGCCTATGCAACTTGGTCCTCCCTCAAGTTTAACCACAGCGAGCATGCTTTGATTTGTAGGCTAGACTTAATGATCTGAGGTTGCTGCTAACCTTCGACTAGCTATTTAAGCTTGCATTTGTTGACCTGATGCCTTATTTCAGTGACCTCAATCCTAGTTAAACTGGGCCTTTATTAGTTGGGCTTGTCTATTAGGCTTTTACTAGCACATTTCTATGATTTCAAAAATACCTATAACAAGATATAAAACTAGATTAGTAGTAAAGGGCTACACTCAAAGAGAAGACATAGACTAAAAAGAAACTTTTCCTCTAGTTTTGACTAAGGACTCATTTTGAGTTGTTATAATGCTGATGGCTCATTTTGATCTAGAGCTCCACCAGATGAATGTTAAAAAGTCTTCCTAAATGGTGATATATCAGAAATCATTTATATGAAACAACTAGATGGTTTTCAAGAGAAAAATAAAGAACATTTTATGTGTAAATTGAAAAAGTCCATATATGGTTTGAAACAAGCATCTAGACAATGGTATCTCAAATTTGATGAAATAGTGACTTTTCTTGATTTCAAGGAGAATACAACGGATCAATGTATTTATTACTTGATGAGTGTGAGTAGTTTTATGATCCTTATGTTATATGTTGATGATATTCCCTTGCTTGTAATAATATGAGTCTATTAAATGAGACAAAATAAACATTTTTACAACATTTTGACATGAATGATTTTGGTGATGCCTTTTTTATATTAAGTATATAGACCCATCGTGATAGATCTCAGGATTTTCTTAGCTTGTCTTAGAAATCATATATGGAGGTTTAATATAGATACATGCTCTTGTTGTTCTACACATATTCAAAAGGGGGAGATTCTTTCCAGTCATCAAAATGATGAAAAGAAATCCAGAATGAATGTGGTCTTATATGCTTGCATTATAGGTAGCTTGATGTATGTTCAAGTATACACACGTCTTGGTATAGCTTTTGTAGTTGGTATACTAAGGAGACACCTGAGTGATCCTGGTCAAAAACATTAGATTGCTATAAAGAAAGTTATGAGATACCTGCAAGGTACACAGAACTATATGCTAACCTATAAGAGATCTGACGATCTTATTACTACAAGGTATTCAAACTCTAATTTTGCTAGTTATTCAGCTGATAAGAAATCGACATTTAGATATGTTTTTATGATGGTAGGAAGAGCTATTTCATGAAAAAATGTTAGACAGCCAATTACAGCAACCTCTATTATGGAAGTAGTGTATATCGCGTGTTATAAAGTTGTGAAGCTATATGGTTAAGGAATTTCATATTTGTTTTTAATATTGTTGGGAGCATTTTAAGACCCTTAACCATATATTGTGACAATCCTATTATATACTTTTCTCATAATAATAAAAGTAAAGCTTATATAAAATACTTTGATGTGAAGTATGCATTTGTCAAAGAGGAGATACATAAACATCAAACTTGCATTAAATATATTTCTACAGATTGTATGTTTGCAAATCTACTGACCAAAGGATTAGTAGTGTAGATGTATCATAATCATGTTAATAATATGAGATTAGTAAGTTTTTTTATGTTTTGGGTTAGTGGTAATTTTCTTTTGTATTCTATCGAAATATTGAATTTATTTTATTATTATCTCGAGATTTATACAATATTAATGATATTGTCATATATGTTATTGTTAACTGTATACATTTGTTCTATGACATATCGATTGAGACATTTAGACTACGTCTTATTATTATGTTGAGATTTATTCTCATTTTAACATCTTTTGCAGGTGCATGGATCATTTTATAAAGATGTGCATATGATCACATTTTAATTTATATATATGATTTCTCACATATTGCACATTATATTTTGGTTGTTAGAACATAAGTATTCAAGATATGTATGACATTAGCATTCCTATTTGATTGATAATCTCCATTATTGGATATTTACGCTTGACCCATGATTGTAATAGTGTCATAATTGCTGTTGACTTTCATTATTGTGACTATATATTGTAATCCAATTTATCGTTTGTTAAATATATTGTTTAAGTGAGAGATTATTAGACTTTCATATGTTAGACCACCACGGTTTAATTATGTATTGTATTGAATTAAATGAATATCATAACATATTAAATAAGTTGGGCTAATTAATAAGTGATCAGACTCTTAACCTAAAATGACATATAAATCATTAATGGACGGTGTGAATCTTGTAAGTAAGCTTACAATGATAAGTTAATTGGTTTAGTAAAATTTTAACAAAGCACGTCTCTACTCATATTCTAGTATGAACTATAATTATTTCATTAAAATTTTAGATTTATTTTCTCTCTTTTCCCTATTAGGACTTGTGAGGAGTGAACTTTAATCAACATCAGATAAAATTATAATTTAATAATTAAATTTATTTATACAAATTTGATACTATACTTTATAACATGATATAACAGATCAAGTCAAATGAATCTATTTTTTTTTTCAATTTTTCACAATTTTTTAGGTTAGTTTTTGCATCCCTTGTTGATGATAAGACGACGTTGATGAGACCTAGATATGCTAACCAAAATCTACAAATTAGATATGAAGGAGATCAGAAGTAGCAAATTGGACATATGCCTTGATATACAAGTATACATGTTCTTCTGCGTAATGTAAATCTTAAAAAAGAAAAAAACCAACTGGTGATGCCTAATGAAATCTATATTTAGTACTTAATAGTGATCTACCTCGCAGGTTGCCCTGCCCTTCCTTACAAACAAAGGAGGAAAACTAAGAATATTAACAAAATTCTTCAGGGACGACCTTCACTATACTGGCTAGTCTTTGTCTATGGAACTGATGGACATAACGCTCACACGGTTAACTGGAATAGACACAAGTT
>JANHAO010006532.1:0-21235 GCA_026873985.1 Saraca asoca
TATTTCTATTTGATTTAGGCAATTCTAAACTGCAATCTCCTGGTAAGTTGAACAAAGATCCCTGTGGGATTCGACCCGTATTCGCTGGTCTTTACTACAGCTACACCGTGCGCTTGCGGATTAAACATACACAATCAGGGAGAGAGAGCATACTGTATTAAAACTCTATAAAAACTGCCTTCAGATATATCAAACACTACCATGGACGTAAGGGATGGTTCTGTTTGACTTTGGCCGAACCACGATAAATCTCTATTTCCTTTACTCATCTCCCTTTTCCTCGAGCCATCCTAACCTTTTCACTGCCTTGAAAATCAGATTACTGCTTAGGTCCTGAAAGAACCCCTTCTCGTTGGCTGGATTAGGCAGAATCAAAATCCATCGTCAACAAAACCCAACTTTGGGTTGAAAATCCTTTTGATCATACATGTAAATATAAGCATAAACACACACACACATAATGGAAAACGTATACTCATATGCTTTTCAAAAATGTATTCGCAATCATTTCAAAAACTTTAACAATCCTTTAATTTTTCTTGTAGAACCTTTTATAACTTTTGTGCCTTAATGCACCTATCCCATGACCCTTATTGCATGGGTGACCTTAAATCCCAAACCTCATATCATATGGGTGATCAAATATATATATATATATATATATCCCATAACCCCCTTGTCATATAGATGACCATCATACTTCTCCTAGTGCACGCAGGTCAACAAATATCCTCCTTTACTAGTTCACAAACATACACCCATCATATATCTATTGGCATTCTTATCCTTTCATCATATACTATATGTTCTTAACCAATCTATGACTACCCATGTCTACTTCATAAACATTCTTTCTATTACTATCCTTCATAATGTTTCATAGATGGTGCAATGAGATAAGAGTTTTAGAAATACTTTTCTTGGAAGAAATTATCATTTTTAATAAAAGCATAGACATGTGCCCTTTTGGGAAATCATATTTACTTCAAATAAAACATAGAATAGTAATGATAAAAATATAATACCTTAAAACAATAATTTTCCTTATTTTCAGAAAAATAACAATTTTAATAATTTTCATAAACATAAGAAATTCTAATGATCATTTTTGAGGAAATAAAATTAAAATTCATAAATCAAAATTTTCTAAAACATAGAATAAAACTTTCATAACATTCCATGAGTTCAAAACATTTATGTCCATATGCATATGCAGAGATGAGATTTCTAGAAACAACTTCATACAAGCCTTATACTTCACAATCAAACTTGTAAAGACAACAAAGGACATTTCAAAAAAAGGGCTTAAGGGAACCAATTATTCAAATTTTTTCCAAAACACATTTATTCATTTAAAAAGATTTTTATAGAAAATTTGGCAAAGTTTCCTTTGGTTTTTGGACACTAGGCTCTAGGCTAGAACTACTATGGAGGGCCATATGCATTTCCCAACACTTGTACACACAATTTAGACTACACACATTACTACCAATCTCAAGACCACACAACTTGACACAACATAATTACACTTATGCAAATGTATGCTACAACAACTGTCAAAATGTTCTCCAAGAGCATTGTCTTTAATCATTGACTAATATCCAAGATGTGGGTTCAATATATAAAAATAAATTTTTAAAGAAAAACATGATAAGTTTCAAAGAAATGCAATGAATGGATCTTTTACTCATAATTATGACCCTTCAAAATACAATTTTTGAATAAAGTAGCTTTTCACATATACTTAATGTAACTTCATATTTGGAAATTTCACTTTTATAGTTCATACTATATTCTCCATCCCTCACAAAATATTTAATATAATTTAAGAGAAGAAAATTACCAACTTTCCAACATAACAATAGGGTTTACAAGTTTCTCTTCATATGGTCATGAATTTTTGCGAATGTGAATAAAACAACCTAATTACATAACAACCCACATTTTATAAAGAATATTGGGAAGACTATTTATGTAATTTCAATATATGAAAAACAGATAAACAAGACAACTTTTCTTTACTCAAAAGTATATACTAGCCGTACAACTATAATAACTTACATCACAAAACAATTTGGTACCGGTATAAGATTTACAACCGAGGAAAGGCATAAGAAATTTTCGTAGTTGTCACAACGTGAGGACACATGATATGAATTATGACTATTTCATTAATAAAAATAGAGGAGTCAAGACTAATTTTTTATGAGAAAATTAAAAAATAAAAAATGGATAAAAGAGATTTTGTTGATTAGAGAAGATGATTTGAAAGTCTAATTATATATAGGAAAGGTATTAGATAACTCACAATACTCATTAAATAAAATTATTATTAAGAAAATAATTATGCAATATATTATGACAAAAAATTTATATATTAAAGAAAACATGATGTGAGAACTAAGCTATAAATATTTAAAAGCCATAATGAAAATAGTAAGGAGCAATAAAATAGATTAAACATAAGTCATAATAAATCTAACAGTAGTTTAGTAACATTTGAAGCAAAACTAGAGATGGAAATATAGAAGTTTTGTTATAGGTGAAAATCAGCTTTGAAGAATAAGTTAGCACGAGCCCGGTAGAGGCCAAGTCACCCAGCTCGTTGAGGATGTCCCGCGAACTCCACCTCGCTCACCGCTAGAAGGCGAGACAATGAGGTCGTCACAAGATCGGCTCGCTAAGCAACCAACCATCTTGCTTAAGCTCGCTACGCTACAGTGACAGCGACACTGAGCTCGCTAAAGCAACCCTCCGCAGCGATCCCGAGCTGGGAACCCCAGCTCGGGATAGTAGACATCTCACATGGTAAAACAATATCGAGTGACAGATACTTATATGCTATTCCACAGCCGACAAGAGGGGCCCACCCCACAGAAAGAAGCCTGCAACAGCCAGATTGTAAAAGTTTTACTGTCTTTCACATTTATTTCTTGATGTAATACAACTATAGCTTGTATTATTTTATGTAACTCTCCCTTCCTCTATAAATAGGGATACATTGTTAGAAGAGGGGGAGGCCGAATAACTTGTATGCCAAAACTCTATAAAAATCTCTATTCAAATATTAATAAAAAGCTCTGCCATGGACGTAGGGTCTGGTACCACCCGGATTTAGCTGAACCATGTTAAATATTGTGCACACCTTCACCTTTCTTCCTTTTTGCCACCTTCATCACCTTCCTGTTCACACATCCTTTAGAGTAGGAAACAGCTTGGGGCACATGAACCACACACATCCGTTTACTGAGATTTGGGCTCCCTGTATGAACCAAATTTCACCGTCACCATTTTTGGTGCTAGAAAGAGGGATCCCATCTGTTTTCTACATCTATTTTTCTTGCGTATTCACCATGGTAGCTACAATGGCACGAGGAAGAACCACTTGGTGTTCAACCACTTCAGTCCTTCAACTAGCGGACGCTCCCATCATAGGGGCTCACCAGCATTCCACTGCTGTCCCTGGGACTGAAGAGGTGCAAGCGCCTGACTAGCCTCAGCCAGCACTCAAAAATATGGTAAGAGAGTTGGCTGAAACTATCAAAGCATTGGCATAGGCTCAAGCTCAGAGTGCACAAAGAGAAGAAGAAATCATGGCACAACTCTAGTAGCTTCACAAAGAAGCTTAGATGGAGACTTATGAAGATCATGATAGTCAGCGACTGGGGGGCTCCCAACGAGCAGAAAGGTCCACCCCTCAGCATAAAATGCAAAACCTGATAATGGAGGAAGTCATTCAAAGGCTTAAATGGCTAGAAGAATGCCCACGGCCTCAAAGCAACCAACCTCGCTATGAGGAAAGTTCACCATTTTCTATGGAGATCGAGATGCAACCTTTCCCACAGAAACTCAAAGTACCCGCTATACCTACGATGGGAATAATGACCCGAGTGACCACCTGGACGCGTTCAACATCCAAATGGACCTTCAAACAAATGATCCCCTGGTGAAATGTCATATTTTTCTAGCCATATTAGGAGGAGTATCCCAGGCATGGTTCAGACGCCTCCCAGCTCGCAGCGTCAGCAACTGGGAAGAATAACAAAGGAAGTTCATTAATCAATACCGAGCGCTAAAGAGACAACTCGCACCCCCTTGCCATCTCGCAATGATCTTCCAATGCAAGAACGAACCGTTGAAAGATTATATAGCCCTATTCAGGCACGAGGCCAACTCCGTGGAGAATCCTTCAGAGGAAAGTATTTTAACAGCCATCTCGATGGGACTTCATAAAGACAAAAAGCTGTACAGAAGCCTCTACAAGTCCCCAGCTCGAGACCTCACTGAATTCTATGAGCGAGCTACCAAACAAATAAGATGGGAAGTAACCTTCGAAACGGAGGAACCTAAGCAGAAAGCGGACACCAGTGGTCCTACTGCATGCAAAAAGAGGAATGGCGAGAGTTGTAGTCACGACCCTACTCCTCAGCTCACAAAGAAGGCAAAGCCTCAGCGACTTAGAGGTCGCTTCAAAAGCTACAATGTCTTGTCAGACATATAGGATAAAATTTTTGTAGCGAAAAGGCACAACGAGAACTTTGGAAGGCCTAGGCCAATGAGAGTGTCCACCAAGTCCAAAGATCTAAGCAGATTCTATCCTTACCATAATGAGGCTGGACACACCACCTCAGAATGTTAGGCACTAAAAGATGCCATTGAAGACCTCATCAGAAGAGGCCGACTACAGGATTACATGGTAAGACTGCCAGAGCAGCGAGCTCAATAGGCTCAGCGAATCGCTAGCCAAGAGCTGGAGCCCTCCATTAGCACCATATTCTAATCTTGTAATGTTTTCTTGAGACCAATGATAGTAAGTTGTATCAATCATTCTATGTTGAATCGATGCAATTTACAATCGATTGGTTGAAAAGGTATTATCCAGACAACTAGTTTTCACTCCACCATTGCAAGGGTTCATCTGGGGGTGAGACACGGCGAGGCCTACCCCATTGATACATCTAGAGCAAATCGTATCCCATAAATTGGGACCAAGAGTACAAATTCCCCGACCACTGAGCAACAAGATTGCTGTAGGGCTGAGCAACAGGCTTACTGCGGGGCTAAGCAACAAGCTTGCTGCCTCACTGAGCAATGGGCTTACTGTGAGACTGAGCAACGAGCTTGCTACGAAACTGAGCAACGAGCTCGCTATGGTACAGATGTGTGAACTCACTTAGCGACGAGCTATCATCTCGCTACAGCAAACTAAATCTAAGGGTGAGACAGCCTGAGAGCCTACCTTGATAGCACACTCAAATTAAATAGCAGGCAATAGGCCCCTGCATCACGGGAACACCAAAGTAAACTCATTGCAGATCTCATGCAACATGGAGACCCATAGCTAACATGCGATCAGAAAGTTACAGCTCACGTATGAGCCCTCATCAGTCACAGCTTGCATGCGACCTGATTCTCACTTACCAAAGGCAACCAAATGAAAAGTAGAAAGTTAAAAGCATAGCTGATTAGTTAGAAGAAGATTTCATTAATTATTAGAAATATACAAACAATAATGAATGAAGCACCCAATACAGCATTTAGAAGCTACACAAAAGAGCTTGTACACCAAAAAGCCTTAAAGAGGTAAAATTACATCTGATGAAGAAGAAATACAGAAACAAAGGCAAAAGCTTGAAAGCCTAATACTACCATTCTGGCTAGAAAATGAAGAGCTGGCCATACAAGGAGGCAAACTCCCACCAGTAGGAAGACCAGCAACTCCACTCCTACGGTCTTCCCATACCGATCACGGTTCCTCCTGGATCAGACCCAGTGCAATCCAAAAAGGCACCAAGAGTCTAGTCAGTGATGCCAAATTCTATGGAAGGAACAGGGGAAGATAGTCTAAGATCAACACAAGACTCCCCAAGAGCCCACCAATGGATCCTGTAGTGAAGCCACATGCAACAGGCTATCCTTGCCTCCCAACACTCCGTAACAGGCCATCCATGCCTTAACAGGCTTCACCGGAAGTCAAGACACTAAAAATGTGGGGGGCTCGACAATCTCCTCCATTAAACTTCTCTGAGACAAAAGAAGAAGTCCCTCAAGGTATAAAAAGATTAACTCGATCCATCGAAGAATGCAGAAGACATTTGGTTGATCTTCATCTAGCAGCCCAAAGCAAATGGCCGTGCCATGCCAACAGCCAAAAATCGCAAACAGAAGAAAGCATGGCCTAACACAGAATGAAAAGACATCTAAAATGACAATCCGATCAAGCAAGGACTCTGACTGGAAATATGAATAAAGCCTTGGAAAAATTGCAACTCATGGTTCGCAAAGCAAATCGAGAGTTGGCAAGCTTATGTTATAGGTGAAAGTTGGCTTTGAAGAATAAGTCAGCACGAGCCTGACAGAGGCCAAGTCACCCAGCTCGCTGAGGATGCCTCGTGAACTCCACCTCGCTCATCGCTAGAAGGTGACACAACGAGGTCGTCGTGAGATTGGCTCGCTAAGCAGTCGACCATCCTGCTCGAGCTCACTACGCTACAGCGACAGTGGCACTGAGCTCGCTAAAGCAACCCTCCGCAACGATCCTGAGCTGGGAACCCTAGCTCAGGATAGTTGATATCTCACATGGTAAAACAATACCGAGTGACCGACACTTATATGCTATTCCACAACTGACAAGAGGGGCCCACCCCATAGAAGAAAGCCTACAACAGCCACATTGCAGAAGTTTTACTATCTTTCACATTTATTTCTTGATGTAACACAACTATAGCTTGTATTATTTTATATAACTCTCCCTTCCTCTATAAATAGGGATACATTGTTAGAAGAGGGGGGAGGTCGGATAACTTGTATGCCAAAACTCTGTAAAAATCTCTTTTCAAATATTAATAAAAAGCTATGTCATGGATATAGGGTCAGGTACCGCCCGGATTTAGCCAAACTGTGTTAAACATTGCGCGCACCTCCGCCTTTCTTCCTCTTTGCCACCTTCATCACCTTCTTGTTCACACATCCTTCAGACCAGGAAACAGCTTGGGGCACATGAACCACACACATCTGTTGACTGAGATTTGGGCTCTCCGTATGAACTAAATTTCACCGTCAACAAGTTTAAAGATGGAGTTAAGTCATGGCAGCAATTAATAGATACATACCCGAATTCAAATCACGGTTTATGCCAATTTGGGATAGCCACGCACATATAGAAAGCTTTGTGCACATCCATAATTTGATATGCAACGATTAAGTAAAATGGAAGAAAGATCTATGACAATGTTATTCTATAATATTTAAATGAAGAAGACAGAGCCACGGTTTATAATAGCAAACAAAACAAAGCTTGCATGAAGGAGAGAGAAGACTCTCCCTATGATTTCTCTATCTTTTTTGCTATGATTTCTGGTATCTCTTCTCTTTATGATTTACTTTCTTTTAACTCAGATCCCCTTTATATTTAATATTGGGGAAGGATGAATCCTCTTCCTGATAGTAATTATCTTCAACCTTTGTGTTCTTTCTAAAAGCTAACTAAAAGCTAAAACATAATAACAAACAGATAAAACAAAAATAAAAAAATAAAAATTATAATATACTTCTTGATCTCTTTTTATTTTTTATTTTTGGTTAAAACAAAATCAATACGTTTTATATCTTTTTCGATGTATTTAATGTAATTTAACAATGCAAAATATTGAAGATAATTAACAAACAAAGAAAAAAGATAAATCTTAACTTAATCATGCAACATATTGAAAATAATTAAAAAAACATAACAATAAAATAAAAGATAAATCTTAAAGAAATTTTAAATTTGGATAAAATTCTTTTTTATCAATAAATGTAAAATAATGAGAATAAATGATAGAAATTTTAAAAACAATGATAATAGACTAATCTTATTCAAATAAAATTTTAAAAAATAAAATAAAAATTTATATTTTCAATATTTTTTATTTTTAGATATATGAAATGAAAACAAAACAAGAACATGATTACTATCAATTTAAACATTTTTTTCAAAATGATAAAAAGTAAAAATAATTTTTATATATTTACTTATTTTTTGATATTTTGAAATTGATTTGGATAAAATATGATGTTCACTGTTGCCCTTCTTTATTTGTTTCTTAGATGAGAAAAGTTGAAAACAAGTTTACAATTTTTTTGACCAAGAACAAATAAAGACATAACGATATTTTTTTGGATATTTTAACAAACTAACAAATTTGAGAAAATTAAAAACTATTAACACTAACTTGCAAATTAAAAAGGAGTAATTTTAAAAGTGTTGCTTTTTTGTAAAATAAAAATTACTATCTTGTTTTTCTTTTTGGAAAAGAAACAAAGTTGAGGATTGAACAAAATTCCTAAAATGTTAATTATGAAACAACAAATAGAAATTCATGTAAATAAGGTGAGAAAGGGACTGAACTGCATATCCAAAATGTAAATGAATGAGATAATGTTTGTATAGATGCCCTAGAGATAATTAATTGTAATGACATGTAAACTACATATTTTTGTATATTTAATAGATATGATATTTCAGTCTATTTATCAATTTAATTTATATATATATGTTTTGATATATATATGCTATATTGGATAAAGTCTTTGAAATATAATTGTGTATAAATAAATTATAATTAGAATTGTAATTATGAGATAATTTATACATATAATTATAATTTCTAAATATCCTTGGTTGTTGAATAATTGTGAAAATAAGATATTACTTATTTATGAGTAAACTAGCATATGTTATATCACATTCTTCTAGAAGAATGTAGTGATCTCATACATTTTTTAATATGTTAATATCTAGATAGACATATGGATATATGTTATGGAACTATGACTAGATTGATCAGCCGTGAGAAATTATATGGAACATTACAATATTAATGGATTTCTCATTTAAAATGAGGTGTAAGTGATCCTTAAACTTGTAATCAACACAATATCTTAGGTATGGAGTTATGTACTTTTATTTTATTTTAGGCTTGCACTCTTTAAGAGTAGACATGAATAATTTTAGGTGTACCATGAAGTACATGAAGGTAGTGATTAGTTAAGAGAGAATTCATTCTCCTTGGTAACAAGAAAAGATATTCAAAAGATGTTTTGACACTTGTGTTATTGATGGTCCCAGTAAAAGATTAAAGTGTGGAATATAAATGGATCTTGCCCTTTTCCTATTGGGGAATTTGTATACACCTTCGTTTAATATTAACTTTTCTTGTGAGATAGGTAACAGATTGATAAACAATAAATGTAGTAGCAAGAACAACAATATATAGATGTAGAAAAAGAAGTTCAAGACATAAATTTTTAAAGTGATTCAACTTGAACTGAAACCACAATTCAAGTTTATTCCACTTGATCTTTCTCAACCAAAAGACCTCTTCAATTAAAAATTAAAACTACTAGGATTTACTAGGCTCCTGAAATACTAGTTTACATTAAACACAAGAAATTACACAGGCTTCTTGCTAACCTAAAAGAATTGAAACAGGCTTTTCTAAACCTATATAGATTTCTAAATCCCTAAAAATCTCAAATAAAGAAATAAAAATAAGAAAGGCTTAAAAAATACAATACCACTGGTTTGAGATGAAAATCTCAAACAAACTAAGATGAACTCAATTGATTTTTGATCCAAAAGCTTGATTTAATCTCAAAACATGATGAGGTAGAGAGAAATCGTGTTTAGCTCCTCTTATTAAAAGTTTTTTCACATGAATGTGAAGAAAAACTTTGAAAAATCATTTAAATAGAGAAGGCAGTTGGGATGTTCTAACTGCTATAACTGTTTGTAATAGAATAACTGATTTTTAGTTATTACATCGATTGTAGCATCAATTCAGTATGGTTACAACTAACTAATCAGTGTAGTAATCGAAGTGTGATATATTATAAGCAGAACTATAATCGATTACTGCATCAAAGCAGCAAAATTTCCTAACCTTCGGTAAAATAATTTTTTTAAATCTATATTTCATAAATCGATTGCAACTTCAATTTCAATATGAGTTTTTTTATAAGTTCTTCAATGTATCGATGGGCAAATCAATTCGTGAAGTAAAAAATAGTTTTATAGTTTTCTTCAAGTGGTTTAAAGACTACCTCATTGTTTAGTTAAAGTATTTGAATCAAATATCATTTGAACTCATTTACAAAAGATCCTATTGAAATATAATAAATCCTAAAACTAATCTTTGATCTCTTGAATCATTTTTCTTTGAACCTGCAAAATAAATTAAAAACACTAAAACATATTGTTAGATAAAATTATTTTTCAACATTAAAACCATGGAAAATATGTAGCTAGAATAATCTAGGCTAACAGTTATGATCAAAATCACAGGTCTATGTATTGATAATACATAAAAGGAGTTTTTTTTCTTTTTTGTATAATCAATTATCCATACATAAAAGGAGTTTTATGTATGAACAATTGTGAAAGATCACATAGTCAAACATACACCTAAGATATGACATTCATATTTGGGTTGACACTTGAACTATACCCTAAGTTAAATTTGAATATTAAGAGATGAAGGGATTGAATTACACACTAACACTTTATCATGAAAGGTTTTGATTATCAAAAATCTATTCTTAGCATTTTGGGTGGTCATGATGTTTTGTTAGAAGTCAATCTTGATTTATGAATTTGTTTGAACAATTTAGGGAACTTGTGTTTGAATTTAAAGGAGTTTTAATTCAATTAAGCTTATAAATCTTGTAAACAAGTTCATTGCCAACAAGCATGAAAAACTAATGGGTCACACACAATAAAATCTCTTTGATCTGAAGTCAAAGGAAAAGTTAGAATATAAAATGTTGTGAATTCAAAAGTTGAATTAGGTGAACATCTTAGAAATTTAAAATGATTAATTAATTGTTTTAATGTGATTAGAAGTGTTAATTAATCAATAAGTTAAACATTTTAATGGAGATTACAATTATTAAATAGCAGTAAATTTCTATTGTTGATATTTAAATATATAGAACATCTATATTAACTCTAGAGGAGATCATGAGTTGAGGAACAATTCCTCATTTAGAAAGTTGTTGTAATTAAATAAAATAATTAGAGAATGATTACACATGAGAGTTTATGAGTTTGCACTCATAGATAAGTGTTTGGGCTTGTTGGACACAAAAAAGGGAGTATGAGGTTAATGAGTATGAACTCCTTAGGCCAAAGGGGATGAATGGATGACACAAGCAAATGGCAAACCCTATCGCATGTGCCACTCATGCTTACTCCCCATTCTTGTGCTCTAATCTTTTTTATTTAAAAGAGTGAGATGCCAACCCTTAACACACAAATAACAACCCTAGTACATGTGTTGTGTGCCAAATCTCTTTGTGTGATCTCACTTTTCATCTCCATTTTACATTCAAACACCAACTTTACCCTAGTAAATTTGTAATTCCTTATAGAGCTAGCACCTTTTAAGCTAATTGGCTGAATTTCTTACTCTACTGGTTACATGAACTTGGTGCAAGCTTTGAATTGAATTGGTTTGTATGGTTTATCGTTAGTATTGGAGATCAAATCAGAAGGGGTTGCCTGAAGACAATCTAAAAGAATTGATCGTGAGACATGTTGGAGAGCTCATGCAATTGTTTGGAGATCAAATTCAGATTTGGAGACTAAGGATTCTAAGAATAACTCTTATGAAAAGTGTAATTTAAATTATTCCTTACTTTATGAATTAATTTTCAAATAACATGATTTAAGTTTAGGAAAAAATTTAAACTTCCACTGTGCATATTTGATGCTTTTGATCGACATACTTGATGCCTAGATCCAATTTTTTTTCCATCAAGGGAGGGACTGAACCTCAAGTTCAATAGCATGAAAGTAAATGAGCAAAAATAAATGGCCTACCTTGACATAAGATCGACCAAACTTGATTGGGTTTGATCTAACAACAGGAAAGTAAATATCCAAGAATAAATGACTTGCCTTGACACAAGTTGACCTAACTTGATTGGGTTCAATTAATAGCAGAAAATGAATGTACAAAAATAAATGACTTGACTTGACATAAGCTTAACCCAACTTCATTGGATTTGATTTAAAGACAAAAAATATAAATAAGAAAAAATAAATGATCTGGCTTAACACAAGCTTAATCTAACTTGATTAAGTTAGCTTTAAATATAGAAAAATAAATAAGCAAAAATAAATAGCCTTGTTTGACACTGGCTTAAACTAACTTGGTTGGATTTGACTTCATGGTAGAAAAATAAATGACTTAGCTTAACATAGGGTCAACCTAACTTGATTGGGTTTGATTTAACAACAGAAAATTAAATAAGTACAAATAAATGACTTGGCTTGATATAGGTTTGGCCCAACTCGATTGGGTTCAATTTAATGGTAAAAAAGTAAATAAGCAAAAATAAATGACCTGTCTTGATGCAAACTTAAGCTAGATTGATTAGGTTCAATTTAATGATAGAAAAGTAAATAAGAAAAAAAAAATAACCTTGCTTGACACAAGCTGAACTTAACTTGACTGGGTTCAATTAACCATGATAAATAAAAAAGTAAAAAATAAATGATAAGCATGACATAGGGTTGATCTAAATTGATTAGGTTTGATTTAATAACAAAAAATTAAATAAGCAAAAATAAATGACCTGGCTTAACAAAGGCTCAGCCCAACTAGATTATGTTTGATTTAACTTTGAAAAAAAAAATGATCTGATTGACACAAGCTCGACTTAACTTGATTGGGTTCAATTTAATGACAAAAAAAAAATTACCTAGCTTGACATAGGCTCAACCTAACTTGCCTAACTTGATTGGGTTTGATTTAATAATAGAAAAATAAATAACCAAAAGTAAGGCTTGACATAAGCTCAACCAACTTGATTGGATTGATTTAAAAAAAGTAAAAAAAAAAAAAGATAAACTACAAATAATGGATGATTTGGTCAAATTCATCTTTCAGTTATTTTTTAAGCAAGAGAATAATTACTTGTCCAAAGAAATTGATATTCAATCAAATTTTCTAGTGTTGGCTTTTTGATTTTGACATGAAGGACAAAAATATCTTGACTCATAGCTTTGCATCAATGTGCATTTTGATTTTTATGATTTGAGACCTATGTTAAGTGCAACTTCTTTTAAGTAATGTTCATTCAGTTCATGACTTTTAAAATATTAAAGAGCTTGAACCAAAGATAAAAATCTTAAAACAAAATTTCTATTCATAAATTGCCCTAGTTTGGGGTTTCAAAGAAATTTAAAGAAAACCACAAATTGCCTATATATATATTCAAGAAGATTAAATTTTCCCCATTTTGGGAATTTTAAAAATAGCTTGAAATGGAATCAAAAGTTGCCCCAGTTTCAGATTCTTAAAACAAATTTAGAAAAACTCAAAAGTTTCCCTTTTTAGAATTTTTAAAATTTAGAAAAATATAAAATTGCCCCAGTTTTGGTTTCTTGGGTATTCTTACTGAGATTTTGAAATCCGTCATATGAAGGATATTTTTTTTAGTCAAGTTTGCTCCAATTTCAAAATTTTTCCTTTGCCAAACTTTGGCCTAGTTTATATTTAAATAAAATTGAGTCTTAAAGAGGGCTTTTAAAGTTTGTAATGCGGCCTTGGTGTGGGGCTTTATTTGAAGGAAAAGAAAAAATGCAAACAATTTATTATCCCCTTATTACTTCTTCTTATTGAACTTCTAACACCTGGCTTAAAAGATTGTATGACAATAGTCAATTGCAAAGAATGGCTCAAAGGATTGTAATGTGGTTCATTATGGTATAAATATGACTTATGAAAGAAAGGATATTAAGGCTCAAGATTTGATATTAGGTTTTGATGAGAATCTTATTTAAAATATCATTAGTCTTTTTATTTTGGAATGCTCACTCGTAGTTTCTAGGTTACTATATCTTGATTTGGATTGATCATTCTTTTGGACACATGCCTTTGCCTTTTATTTTGCCATTTTCAAAGCTCTTTTTTTTATTCAAGCATTTATAGGAATTTTTAATTTTTCTTTATAAGCATATCTTTTTAGTATTTTTTTTTGTAAATATTACCTTGCATATTCTATTCTCTTTTCTTTGACCAAGAACTTTATTGCTTTACTTGGATGAGTGGAAAAAAAGAGAGGAAAGAAAATGAGAGGAAAGGAAAATGAGGGGAAAAGAAAATGGTGTTTTGTTGATTGGTTGGGTGGAAAATGAGAGGAAAGAAAATGGAAGGAAAAGAAAAAAGAAATTGATTGAAAGTAAAATAAATTTGATAAAACCATAAGATTGCATAATATATGGTTAAAATGTGCAAATATTACAATGAATCCATGGTTATATTTACATTTTATTTGAAGATTGATTAAATAAAAAATACATATGAAAATCATAGCAACTAGAACAAAGCAACTAACCACCTTGTTCAAGACTATGATCTGGATTGAAGTATTTTCAGAGATAACAAGTTTCTGACATTAATTGATATAGTGTTTCAGCCTGTATTGAGCCCAAAACTCCAAAGAATTCATGCTTTGCCCTCACATCTCGACATAAAAAATGATAACACTTCATCCGAATCTCTGGAATGGTGTTTAGTACCTCTAATTCAGCCCAGACATCTTCTTCACTATAATAACAAGGTCTACTTTGCTCTAGAATGGTGAGGCCTCTTTGTGCTATTTTAGCCTATCTTTCGGCAAATAATTCTTGTCTTTCAAGAATGGCAACAATCTATCATAAGATTCATTTGCCTATTTTAGCACATCAGTAAAATCCTTGATTCCCATTGTCATTCTCTCCATGTGAGCTTTAAGGATGTCAGTCATGTGCACTTTGTGCTTAGAACTTTTGGATGAAGAAGTTCCATGACTCTAATTGGAGTTACCACTAATTGGGCTGGAATCATCCATGTTGCCAGTTAATGTAGTATCATTGCCTATGTTTATATTAGTCTCATACAAATCAATCTCTTCGATAGACTAATTAAAGTTGAATCCTTTTGTCTCCCATCGATTCACCTTGTATGTTGCACTTTGAGCATGTCTAGCGGTTGCTCTATCGATAACATATAGATCGTATAGCTTATTGTAGTTGTAGACTTTTATCTACATCCACTTTGCCGCTTTAGGCTTGGCTTACTTAGTAAGTCAGATTGGGATTAGTTGCTTAGAATGCTCACTACTTGCACTATGCACAATTTAGATGTTCCTAACAAGCATACCATATGCTATATATGTATATAAACACAAATTACCTCACATATCTCCTTCCATACATGTTGCTTTACATCAAATAGCTAGGTCACCGGATCCCAACTAATTCTACTCTAAGAATTGAAAAGATTGTAACACTTGCCAAAATGATCTTTCAATGTCTTTAGCCAATTCTTGATGTGATATTTTTTGATACTTGGGTCAAATATGGCTCTTAGAGTGTTCACCACCTCATTGTACCCGGTTGTGGATAATTGTCCATCAATGAAGTTCCCCCTTGCATGTTGCTCCAGCATGGAGTCAAGCAAGCAAGAGTCCATTTCTTCAGTCCATTGCAAAGTTGCAGGTGTAGATATTCCAGCTTCAAGGATTAACCTCTTTGTTTTTGGCATCTTGTTTTCTGCACAGCAACAAAAGTTAATTGTTTAAGGTAATAAGCACAAGCAAAAATTATGGCATCAGCAATGGGCTAAGAAGAACACATTAAAGAGACATTCAATTGATAAATGTATCATATCATAAAAGTCATACAAAAAAATGCAATGCATATAATTACAATCAATGCAATATTTGCACTTATGAGTTGTGTTCATAATCAGCCCACATACGGGCTGCTATGTTGTCTCTCAGTAATGCTCTTACCCTATAGTCCTTATGTTGGTTTTGTATGACATGGTCATTCACATCATGTATCAAAGGTTGCAATAATTCTTTATCAACTTCATCTATTAATCTCTCATCAAGATCCTCCCTCATTAAAAATTTATGAAGTATACAACATTCTATGACAATCTCGGTCATAGTTTGGAGGGAGTAATATAGTTCAGCTCTGCCAACTATTATGGGAAATCTCTTCTTCAACACTCCAAATGCCTGTTCAATGATGTTGTGTATTAAGGTGTGGTGAAGGTTGAATAATTCTCTAGCATTTTGTGGTTAATGATTGGAATACTCCTTTAGATGATAGCGGTCACCTCTGTACAATGTGAGTAAACCACATTTCAACTAAAATCTAGTGTCCCCAAGATAAAATTTTGCTATATGTATACACGATATTTCCATGAGAATATGTGGATAAAATAATGAAGAATGCATGCAATTTTCAATATATACTTTTGAGAAGCTTTAACTTATCTTCCTTGCTCAATGCATTCTTTAGCACCTTTGAATTGGGTGCAATCCCTTCCCAACTAACCAGAACATATGTGAAATTCATCCCAAAGTCACAAGCTGCTAAGATGTTTTGGGTGGGCCATTGTTTTCTTCCCCTAAATCGACAAACAGATTCTTTTAGCACCTTCACACGAACATGTGTTCCATTTACAGCTCCAATGCAATCTTAGGCCAGAAAAACAATTAGATATCAGTATGTACATAGCATTAGCTTACAAATATAATCGAATAAATTGCTTACCGAAAAGTAAGGATAGTATCTGCTACTGCGGAGTATTTGTTATGGGATGTGGGCTCTTGAATGTTGCACTAGAAACTCTTTCTCAAGTGAAATAATAGCTCACAAAATGCTATGAAAATGCTGGCTAACAGTCTCCCCAGAATGATGGAAGAAAAAATACACGATTCGCTATTTGACACTATATGCTAAGATGCAGAGAAATCTTGCCACTTGCTTTTCCACCGTAGCATGAATAGAATCCTTTACTCTACCAGTGCCTTATAATTTCTCACACAAGTGAAGAAATGCATAGGGCCCATACATATGATATCACAGTAATTTTCTGAATGTAGTAGTTGCTGAATCAATTCTTGTCACATTTGAGCTCTTTTTGCCATGCCATCACCAATGGGTTCATGGATGTTTTGTGAAACCAATTGTAATAAATGCAATGCAAGAACAATGTAATAGAGCACTTGCAACACACAAAATGATCAATGCCTTACCCAATCAAGTCTCATTTAGGAAAAGTCATTACCTTTAGTGTTCACTCCAAAATTAATTATTTGTTTTACATGGTATTCATTATTGTATGCATTGTATAGACCTTGGTTCGTAGACAATTCATTGTGACCTTCATTGTCCAACTAACAAACATGCAATCATGCAATAAAGGCATAAAATTTATTTGCCAAACAATAAGGCAAAGACATAAAATTTATGCATATATAGAATTTCACATCGAAGAAGACACCAATAACTACTACATCAACAGCTAACAAATTAAAATGCTTCAAGATTGGCCAATTATGAAAATTAAAAATAGTATCATGAATTAGACATCACCTCCAAATGGAGCATGCACAATCTATAGAGTGCACAAATTACCTTTCCAATCAAGTTCTCAAGCAAGTCAATCTTCTTCTCAATTGACATCCTAGTAGATGTCACAGCATCAATGATAAGGCAAAGGCATTCATAGTGTTTGATATTTGGCATCCTCTACGATCCCATTAGATTTCTTTTTAAGTTAACACAACTCCAACACTTAATAAACCAAAATATTAATCAAAGTGCAGTGCATGCAACATGAAGTTCTGGGTCATTCTCGATATCATTTGTTGCCTTAATGCATCGGATGTTGTCATACAATAATTCAATAGCCAAAAGAACATATACCCTTTATTAAATGGACACAAAAATTAAGGTTCAGTTTGAGGATTCTCCATAGTAATGACCTATATTAAAATTCAATCACATGCACAACAGAGTTGGAGCAAAGAAAAACTTCAAAATGCAATTAGTCAAGTAGGCAATGGAGTGTAGAGAGGTTCAACAAAACAATCAAAGGCATAAAAGACATTGCAAAGGAAACCAAACAATTACATAGGCATTGTTGCATTAGACTCACATGGTCTAACCTGCCTTGCTTGGAGATGCTCCGAATCAGATGAAGTAGGGATTGAAATGAGGAAGTAGAGATGTAGAGTGAGGAACCAATGACTAAAATGATGAAGTAGTGGATCAAGAAGTAGCAGGTAGAGAAGCAGCTTGCATAATAGCAAGTAGAGAAGTTGATGGGCGAGCAAAGAAGTTGATGGTTAAGGAGCAGAAGTAGCTTGCATAGCAACAAGCAGAGAAGCAAATCAGAGAGCAAGAGATGTAACTCACATAGTAGTAAGCAGAGAAGTAGATCGATAAGCAGGAGAAGCAGCTCAAACAACAACAAGTAGAGAAGCAGATTGGTAAGGAGGAGCAAATCGATGAGTAGGAGAAGTAACTCACACAGCACTAAGCATAGAAGCTGATGGGGAGGTAGAGAAGCAGCTCGACAAGGAGGAGAAATAGAGCCAAGATGCAGGAAGCAGATGGTTTTCTACCCATTTTCCACCCACATATGGATGGAAAAAATTTCTAATGGGGCCCACAGACAAATTTCCAACCATTTTTCTTTCCTTCCATTATCTTTCTTCAACCAAGCAGAGGAAAACTCCTTTTTCCACCCTCATTTTCCTTTGAAATTTTCCTTTCCACCCTTTTTCCACTCTACCAAGCAAGTTGTAATAGATTCTCAATTTTACCCAAGTTTTAAGAAAATTTGGTTATGAAAGAAAATTTATGCTCAAATGGAATAGCAAGTTATAAAGGTATTTGGATGATAAGACAAAAAAATCCATTTATTGATACTTGAATACTTAGAATAGAATCTTTTGAAGCACTACCCTCACTTTGGTTATTATTATTTTTAGGTTTAATAACAAAAAATACTCTTTCAGGTTCAAAAGGGTAACTTGTGATAATTCTCCTTAATTTTGGATGAAGATAAAGAATGCCTCTCATCATTTGACTCTAGGTTGATTAAAAGCAACATTTTGGCAATGATTTTTATATCAGAAAATAATTATTTTCTTGTTTTTCCAAATTCTCAAGAGATATACTATTTTCTTTTACTTTATTACTTTTATGAACCATGATCAACATGAAAGACTGCTATAACAAATAATGATACATAGCACACTGAATGAGGAAAAACTTATTTTATTGAAAGTAGCAAATGTTGTAGGGTATAGACAATAGCCCTTTCAAAATGAATGAAAAAATACCAAAGAAATAAAAATAGAGAATTCAAAGTGACTTGAAAACATAAAAGAAATTAAGATGACTTGAACATTGTTTAAAAGAAAAAAATATCATAAGCTCCAAACAAGTGCAACCTTTTCTTGATTTGGCATTTTGTCAAGCTTTGCCTTTATTAAAATCAAGTAGTCTTAACCTAACCTCCTCCATAATGATTAGGTAGTAGGTTGTATGGACTTGGGCCCACTTCCTTCTTGAACAGGAATCATTTTGACATCGATTAATGACATGACCAAGCCTTTAAAAGCACCACAATCCTTAATCAAGTGTCCAACAACACCTATATGTATTCACATGTGAGATTTAGGTTGTACTAGTGGAAGGTTTCAAAGGTTTCATTGGATGGATGAAATGAGATGGGCTTCATGCAGTTGTTTGTAAAGCCTTACATCAAATACTCTAAGGTTAGGGAATAGCTTTGTGGTTTTGATAGGTTGATTTTGATATTGGCTTGGGTACGTATTTGGCCATTTAGGTTGTGTTTGAGTAGCAGGATAATTTTTTTGAAAACTATGCTGGTAATTAAGATATGGTGGAGGAACGAGATTGGGTGGATAATATGGTGATGGAATGTTGTTAAATTGGTATTGAGATAGAATTTGATTGGGATAATATGTAGTTGAATGTTGCATAGGTGGGTGATGTGAAAATGGGAAACCAAGCTAAGATTCACTAAGAGGGTTTACATATACCAAGGGACCACTTGTAAGATCTCTACTAATTCTCTATTTATCTAATTCATTTACTAGGAAAAAGGACCAAACATAAGAAAATATTTGCTGTTAATTCTAGACTACTATAAATTTCCAATTCAGTTCTAGCTCAAAAGTTTTTTCTTTAGAATCTTCCAGCAAAAACTTCAAGTTAGCATTCTAGTCCTTAAGCCCCTTTACATTGCACCATAAACTTGCCAAGATGGAAAATTATCTAGTGATGCCAAAAAATTCTTAAAATATTCAGAAGAATACCTCTATATCTCTTCTTTTCATGAGAAAAATCCCAGCCCAAAACTTTTTAACATTGCCCCTAAACCATAGTCAGAATTGTACAACTTGCACCCTTCCAGAAATCACTGATTTCTATTATTGTGGTTAGCTAGGCAAATCATCTCTAAATTTTATTAAATTTGGCATGGGATACTCTAATATGTCAAGGACATACCACAAAAATCTTGGACCGAAACTCACACATTTGGTACCTCATCATTTCTCATTCTTTTAGCTGCCCTGTTCTAGTCTCATTCTGGATACCTGTTCTGGTTTGCATTTATTTGGGATAACAAACCAATCCAAAATTTCCTAAAATTTGTCAAAGACATAGTTCCTATGTTGGGAATCTACAATAAAATTTTCAGCTCAAATCTCAACCAGTTACTCCCTCAAATCTGAAAGTTCTCTTTAAAACTCAAATCTATCAATTTGGGAACAGCAACATTGGTTGGGTTTACTTGACCCACGAGTTCATCTCTAAAAGTTCCCAAATTTTCCAAAACTGAGGGACAACATGTTGAGACCTTGTATGCCAAATTTCAAGCCATTCTAAAGTCATTTACTCATTCTTCCATCTCACCAAGCAAAACAATGCCAAAATAGGGAAAATTGGACAGCACATATAACATTTACAACTTGGAACTTCAAAAATCAGAACCTAATGAATATATATACATCAATATACATAACATATCATCCTTATTTACATACTTTCTATAATTACACAACATATCATCCCATTTACATATTGTTCCACAATTGAGTTTCTATCTTAAACATATACATGATGATGCAAAACATTCTAAATAGCTACATAATGGTCTATTATTCCTTCTTTGCTTCATGGAAACTTTCTGGAACACCTGGAATTAGTTTTGATGAAAATGTAAAGTGGGATAACTGAAGGATTTGTCCGGTCCAAAAGGGAGAAAATTTCAAAAAAATTTCAGTGGAGAAACCCAACTTGGCCGAACAACCCACTCCAAGATCTGTTGGTTTGAGGCTTCAATGTATCACATACATCAAATACAAAGTA
>JANHAO010006533.1:0-21223 GCA_026873985.1 Saraca asoca
TGATTTTATTTTTATTGAATAAAAATAAAAAGACATGATGTAATAAGAATTTCACCCGGCAAAGAAAAAGAAAGCTCCAAAACCAGAGTCCAAAACATGTACAGAGTTGAACAGTAAACAAACAAACCAAGCCCACAGAAAATGCGGCAAAGGAGGGAGAAAAGCCAATTAATAATAGAGGATTAGAGTACAAAAGCAAGCAAAAAACACCCTAAATTTCAGTTTAGACTTTAGATAATGTAAGATGAAAATATCGTAGTCTTCTCTCTCACAAGTAGCAAATCCAGCAGATTCAATAGTCAAGGGTCTTAGGTTTTTGTTCTCCATTTTATCAAGTCTTCCTCTTCTTATCTCACAGCTTCCCTCTCTGTTTCTGACTTTCCCTTCGGAAATAGTTTCTACAAGAATGAAGAAATCGAGCACAGCCACTCTACCATTAAAGCCCGCCTGGGTTCTTCCCTATCGAACCCAAATCCTCACTGCAGTTTACACATTGGGCAGAAAGCTGGGTCAGGGTCAATTTGGTACCACTTTTCTCTGCACAGAGAAATCCACGGGAACTAGATATGCCTGCAAGTCAATCCCCAAGCGGAAGCTCATATGCAAAGAGGACTACGACGATGTTTGGAGAGAGATTCAGATAATGCACCATTTGTCGGAACACCCTCACGTTGTTAGAATCCATGGTACCTACGAGGACTTTAATGCTGTTCACTTGGTGATGGAGCTGTGTGAAGGTGGGGAGTTATTTGATAGGATCGTGCAGAAGGGGCATTACAGTGAGAGGCAAGCCGCCAAGTTAATTAGAACCATTGTTGAGGTTGTCGAAACTTGCCATTCTCTTGGAGTCATGCATAGAGACCTCAAGCCAGAGAATTTTTTGTTCGATAGCGTTGAGGAATATGCCAAACTTAAGGCCACTGATTTTGGGCTCTCTGTTTTTTACAAGCCAGGTTTGCTTCTTCTGTTTAAGTCTCTTTCTTAGTATACTGATGGTGATCTGCTGGTATGAATCCTGTAAAAACGGACGATTATAAGATTATTCGCTGATTTCTCTAATGAAAGCTTCTCTCTCTCTCTCTCTCTCTCTCTCTGTGCGCGCGTCTGTCTAGAACTTGAAGCTAGCAAAAGCAGACATTTTTCCATCAGATTGGAGGAAATTTTAAAGCTTTGGATATTAGATCATGATTAATTGAAGTTTTGAAAATGAAATGATTCAGGTGTGGGGTCAGTAAAGTGGAACCCTTAGCAGAATACTCTTTTTTTTTTCCTTATCATTATAAATGATTGTAACCTTTTTCTTGCAAACATTGCTTATGGTGCTGAATTATAATCTAGGTTCAGGAATTTGTTCTGATTGCTTATGTTGTGTATTTGTTTGATGATGTGGATTGGAACGAAATCTAAGAAGAAATTTGGACTGCTATTTTACAAGGTTCACATCTTACTTTCCCGATTTTGGAACCTCAAATAAAATAGGCCATGACTGCCGTATTTGATTAGAGTAATTGATCTGTGTGAATTGTCTTATTGTTATAGGCATTCTTGGTTGCCTAACTTGTAGAATAGTTATGATTGTAATTCACACATTTATATTTTCAATTTTGCGCTGTTCTTCATACTAATCTTTGGCAAATCAATAATATATTGCTTTACATTTTGTATGTCTAAGTCAAGTGATATAATTTCCAGGTGAAACCTTCTCTGATGTTGTTGGGAGCCCATACTATGTAGCACCGGAGGTTTTGCGGAAGCATTATGGACCTGAATCAGATGTGTGGAGTGCAGGAGTTATCTTGTACATCTTATTAAGCGGGGTGCCACCATTCTGGGCTGGTAACTATCTGCCATTCACATGTCAAACTGTTATCATTAGTTCTGTTGCTTATACAGTTCTGCAAATTTTGGTACCTGCAGAAACTGAAATGGGGATCTTCCGACAGATTTTACAAGGAAAGCTTGATTTTCAGTCTGAACCCTGGCCTAGCATTTCAGACAGTGCCAAGGATCTAATCCGTAAAATGCTTGACCAAAATCCAAAAACGAGGCTTACTGCCCATGAAGTACTCAGTGCGTGTTTTAAACTTGTTCTTGCATTGAGTTATATGATTGGTTGTTCTAATATTAATGCTTACAAGGTTGTGGCAGTGATACTAAAACTGATTTTGTGTGTCAGGCCACCCATGGATTGTCGATGACAATATTGCACCTGATAAACCTCTTGATTCTGCCGTTTTATCCCGCCTGAAGCAATTCTCTGCAATGAATAAACTTAAAAAGATGGCTTTGCGTGTAAGGCTTCACTGGATCTTGCATGCAAATTCGTACACTCTTAAGCATCTGTAACTTTTAACTGTGAAAATTTCTTTTATGAGTCTTTGAGCTTGGTCTCATTTGCCCTTTTTAGAATTTCAGCAGAGCCTATGCCATGGCTGGAAAGTTGAAAACTTGAAATGGATCCATGTTATAGTCTTCTCTGTATTTCAAATCCTGAATCCACAAAATTCACCCTTCTGCTTACTTAATCATAGGTTATTGCTGAGAGGCTCTCTGAAGAAGAAATTGGTGGCCTGAAGGAGCTATTCAGAATGATTGACACAGACAACAGCGGGACCATCACATTTGATGAGCTAAAAGATGGCTTAAAGCGAGTAGGATCCGATCTAATGGAATCTGAAATCAAGGATCTTATGGATGCAGTAAGAGATAATTGTTCTTTTTTTTTTTTCACTTTTCTAATGTAATCCATTCTGGCTTTATGCTACTTTGTCATCTAACCTTTAAACCTTGAGACAGGCTGATATTGATAATAGTGGGACGATTGACTATGGTGAATTCATTGCTGCTACTGTCCACTTAAATAAGCTGGAGAGAGAGGAAAATCTGGTGTCAGCATTCTCTTATTTTGACAAAGATGGAAGTGGTTACATAACCATTGATGAGATCCAACAAGCCTGTAAAGATTTTGGTTTGGATGATGTCCATATAGATGACATGATCAAGGAGATTGATCAAGATAATGTCAGTATTTTTATTTTTTGTTGCTATTCTGCCCACATAGTTGCCGAATTATTTGCTGGGATTAATGGAAGCTTGGTGTTGCAGGATGGACAAATCGATTATGGGGAATTTGCAGCAATGATGAGGAAGGGCAACGGAGGGATCGGAAGGCGAACCATGAGAAGCACATTAAATTTCAGAGATGCCCTGGGATTGATGGGCAATGGTTCGAATCAAGTTATTGATGGTCATCTTTAGTACTTTATTATTTGGTAATAAAAATTGGGGAAGAAAAAAACTTTGATGAATTGCAATATTATGGTAGCCTGACCAATTTTTGCATTTAATGAATAGACCCATCCTTTAAGAAAGTTCTATTTTTGGTTGATGAGGCCTGCAGTTTTAGGCGTTGCTGTCCTCTGGTTCAATCATGAGAGATGCTACTTTAAATTCTTCCCTGCCCTGCACAACTGTATACCTTCAAATGGCTTCACTTAAATCTTACAGTGTTACAATTTCAAAATTATTCCGACTTTGCATTTCCCACTTCCATTTTTATAGCCTCGCAATAAAATCGGATTTCACTGACCTTTGATATTACGGTATCCATTTTTGGATCTAAGTGAAGAATTGTTCTAAATTTTACAAAGAAATGCCTTTTATGTAAAAATGCTGTCTAATTTAAGAAGAATTAAATGAACTTTGCTTCTCCTTAATGCACTCTATGGATTGATATAGCGGTGTAGTGCTTGATGCTGTACTTCAATCATAGTAGTAAATGGCAATCTACTTAGCCATAATGGAGATCATTTTATCACATAATCTCACCCTACTTGTTGTCAATAAGAATCACGGTTTGTTATAAGTCTAGTCATCAGTCATATTATGGCTGACAATAGCTGATGATTAGTAATTTCACTGGTTTGTTTCCTATGTACACATCAACCTATTTAAAGGATCATGAAAATAAATACTTATTTTAGAAAATTTACAAAAACCAATATTCCTTACTTTGCATTACAAATATCGAGACATAAGACTTCTTATAGAAGTACATAGCAGAGCAATATGCATAATCGTTTATCCCTATTTTATCCATTAAGGTATTGGTGACCAATGACAATCCATCTGTGTGTTATTTCCCCCCCCCCCCCCTTCTTTTAAGTAATCCAATCTAATAAGCAAATACATTGTTCAAACATCTCTGCAGAATTAATGACCAACTTCCACCTGTTTGTATCCGCCAAGAGTTGCTTCTGCATGGGTAAAAAAAAAAAAATCTTGAGAATGAACCTGAGGGATAAGGAAGGGGCACTTGGTTCAAAATCTAATAAGCGCAATGAACGGCGCATAACAGAATTCAGTGCAAAGGCAAACATATAGAAGAGGGAGCAGAGTTCGTTAATATCAATAAAGAATTACAGAAGACTCAAGGAACATCCCACACATAGGCCGTAGTAAACATGAGAATTAGAACCAACCTGTCAATTATCAGAAGATTCTAGAAGTTTAAGGTGTTGGGAAAAAGACATGAATAATTTTATTATAACTCCAACACAAGCATTTAGGCACCTCGATTATAATTATTATAAGTAGGTGAGACAGCATTGAAAGTAACACTTACTACATATGCTGACTTTCACATTTTGCTACCAATGGCGAAATACTTGGTATGACGCCCCTGAGCAAAAAGTTTTCCAGTCTTTTTCTTCCTGAACTCAACACTGGCAACACCTACGTTCTTTCCCAAACGCAGATTCCTGCTCTCGATCTCAATTTCCTCCTATTAACAATTGAAAAAAGAAAGCAGATAACACTGGTATCTCGGTTTGCACTCAAACTCCAATTTGAGAAACAGGGAATAGAATTTCTTGGATTCCATTACTCACACCAATTGGTTGTTATCGATACTGAATATATATCATGCTGAAAAGAGTGATGCTGACATACCCATATCGCATTCCAATGACTTGAAGAAAAATCCAATCATTAATATACTATCATCCAACTCTACATTTTGGTAGTAACATGCGCCTCAGTTAAAAAGGAACAAGAAAATGATACTCAGAGTCAGTAGCAACTTCAGAAACGAACTTGGTCTAGAATTCTACATTTTAACATGACAGTCTTCGAAACATTGCTTGAGAAGATAGAAGCACCACGTGATACGAGACCATCCTATTAAATGCTGAAATACACTTCTATTTAAGATAGTAACAAGTTTCTTCAAAAAGATTATGCTAAAAGGAGGAGGCCATTCCCTGTCCCAATTGGTATTGTAAAGGATCTTGTTGAACAGCTAAATCAGAGTTAGCACCATGCAATATGCAGTTTTGTTTTGGCAGGTGAAATAGTTGTGAGATAAAGGGATCATTTTTAAGAGCTCATAAAGTTAGTAAGTTCCACTAGGTTGGCATGCCTAAAATCAGTTTGAGGCTTCTGCTAATCAATATATAAGCAGTTCATGCACGCAAGCCAACAATTGAAGACGATATAGAGAAGGAGCACTTACATCGGCATAGGCAGCATCCAAGTATGAAACATTGATTTCCACCGAAACTCCTATATGGGGAGCTCCAAGGGATTGAAATGCCGCTGTCCCCACCAAATCCACCAGCGCCGCCGTCACTCCACCGTGTAAGGAGTTGTCGGAATTCTTAAAAATAATAGAATACCCGTAATTAGACAAAACAGCAAATCCTTATCATATAAATTTTTTATAGACGAGTGAGTGTGTGGTTGTCCTCGTTGGTGTGAAGGGAAAAGGACTGCTTTTTTTTATGTTGAAGGATTGATTAGTACCAATAAACGAGTGGGAATTTTCATAGAGCATAAGACGCGGCCAGGTTTGATTTGATCGATTTTCAGTTCACTCATGACTAAGGGTTCCAATAATCTCGAAGGCAATCCATCGACCACTGATGCGATTTGACCTCCTTCCTCTAACCAGCTTCTCACAGCTTCCAAGTCCATCCTCCTGCTTTCCTCCTTGGACTATCTCCGTCCCCACCGCTAGCGTGTTTTTGTTGTCCTATGTATTTTTTCTGATGGGAAGGAATCCAACAGAAGAAAAATAAATAAATAAATAACTGCATTTTTACCCCTTTTTTTTTCATGGAAATCTCGGACCCAAAAAAAAAAAAAAATTCAAGAAATTCATGCCTAAAATAACATAATCTGAATATGGTGTTACATGTACAAGACAATCTCAACACATCTGAATTAGAATAACACTTATTCTAATAATTTTATGTATACCTATGTAAAGGTTAATCTAGGGACACAATATACACCAGTAGAATTGTTGGAACTAAAAACTAAAATAATAAAATAAAGAAAGAATTTTGAAGGAGAACACGAGAGAAGAGAAATTCTTTGATCATGGTTTTAACTCAATATATAAAGAAACATTCTATCTAATTCACAAGTTTGTTAACTTATTTTTCTTCCTCACTCTTTGATTATATTATAAAATCTGAAACAAATTATATTTATAAGTAAAATTAAATTAATAAGATAAAAAAAAATTCAATTTTATCCTAACAAATCAATATTATCTTCATTGCTCATTTAAAAAAAAAAAACTTAAAATTTATTCTAACAGATTAACTTTATTTTCATTAAGATTTATCCAAATTTACCAGTCTTATCTTGTTACAGTTGATGATTCAATTTCTAAAATTTAAGGCTCCAGCCTTTATTCTTTTTTTTTTTTTGTCAAAATCTAATTTAGATTATTTTCAACAACCTTTCTTACATTTGATTTTGAAATAACATCAAATATTATCTTCAGTTTTTTGAATACATCCACCTTCAGTGGTTTTGTCATAATGTCTGCAACTTGATCTGTAGACTTACAAAATTCTAATTCAATTTCATTAATTTTTTACTAACTCATGAATATAATGATACTAGATGCCAATATGCTTGCTTCTCCCATGGAAAACTGGATTTTTGGCTAGTGTAATAATTGACTTATTATCACACATGATTTTTGTAGGACCGGCCTATTCATATATTAATTCAGCGAGCATCCTACGAAGCCAAACTGCTTGACATGCTGCAGAAGCTGTGGCCATATACTCTGCTTTTGTTGTGGGAAAACACAACAAATTGTTGTTTCTTTAAAGACCATGAAAAAGATCCTTGTCCAAGAAAGAAAGTATACTTAAAAACGCTTTTCCAAGTTTCCACATCACCTGCCTATTTACTATCTATGTATCCCACAAAATCGAAATTGTTTGAATAGGAGTAAAAGATCCCATTATCATGGGTACTACTCACGTATCATAAAATTCATTTTGCTGCTTGCAAATGTAATTGATGAGGTTCTTCCATAAATTAATTAATGATCCTTACACCATAGGTGATGTCTAGTCTGGTGTAAGTCAGATATCTCAGATTGTCAACTACGCTTTTGAAATATGTGAAATTTATTAATTTTCCATTTTCTTCCTTCTTCAACTCTAACCATTCTGCAACTAGTGTTCGGATAGGCTTGAGCGACTCCATTTTTAGATGCTTTAAAATATTGTTGGCATATTTTTGTTAGGAAATAAAAATGCCATCATTAGTCTGCTGCACTTCAATACCTAAAAAATAGGATATCAATCCCATGTCTCTCATGTCAAACTGACTAGTCATTACCTCTCTAAATTTATCAAACATCTCTTTGCAATTTCTTGTAAATATTAAGTCTTCAATATAAATACAAACAATAATGAGATCATCATTAAGTTTTGACTTTATATATAGGGTATGCTCATAAGGACATTTTTGAAAATCTTGCTGCAACAAATACACATCAATCTGGCTATACCAAGCACAAGGTGCTTGTTTCAACCCATACAATGTCTTCCTTAATTTGTAAACTTGTTTCTCATATCCTTTCTTTATGTAACTAAGTGGTTGTTCAACACAGATCTCTTCATCAAGAAAGCCATTTAGAAATGTTGATTTCATATCCATCTGACAAATTTTCCATCGATTTTGAGTTGTAAGTGCTATAATCATCTGGATAGAAACCATTCTGGCGACAAGTGCAAATATTTCAAAGTAGTCAATTCCAAGCTTCTGTTTATAGCCTTTTACAACCAGTCTTGCCTTCAAGCGATCCACTTGATCATCAAGCTTGTAGTTTGTCTTGTATACCCATTTGACTCCAATAGGCTTCTTCCCAGGTAGTAAAGTAGTTAGCTCCCATGTATCATTTTTCTCTATTGAATGAATCTCATCATACATTAGTTGAATTTATTGTTTATCAGTTATTTCATCTTTATAGGAAACTGGGTCACAATTTACAAATAGACAAAAGTTCATAATAGTTTCATCAGTAGATATATCTTCATGATCATTATCATATGTAACCACATGGTCTTACAAATGAGCTAGCATTACTCATATTCGTTAAGGACACTTTGATGGCTTTGAAACTGCTGTTAGTGGGGAAAAGTTTCTAGGGAATGAACTGTCAGGTGAAGATCTTTTTGTTTCCATTGACTTTAGTTCATCTTTTATGATAATACCTTATTGTTCATCTCTTTGATTCCATGTCCATGCTTCATCTTCAATGAACTGGACATCTATACTTATAGTCACTTTTTTTATTATAGAATTGTATAATTTGTAACCCTTGCTCATTTCACTGTAGCCAATAAAAATACACTTTTGGCTTTTATCATCCAGTTTCTTTCTTCGCTCATCCAAAATATGTGGATATGCAAAACACTTAAATATGCGTAAGAAAAATACTTTTGGCTTATTACTACTCCAAGCTTCTTTTGAGGTTCTTCCAAAAATACTTTCTGTGGGACACCTGTTTAATAAAAATATAGCACAGGCAACAACTTTCACCCAAAAAGGCTTTGGCAGAGTTTTAGTTTTCTATAAGCACCAGGCCATTTCAAAAATTGTTCTATTTTTTCTTTTAGTTATGCTATTATGCTAAAGTGTATAACTAGCTATCAACTAATGTTGAATCCCGGAACTTTTGCAGAAATTTGAAAATTCATTTGAAGTAAATTCTTCTCCTTTATCAAATCCCAAGGTTTTTACATAACAACCACTTTATTTTTCTACAAAGTCTTAAATTTCTTAAATTTCTCAAATGCCTTTGATTTTTCTTTAAGAAAATATACCTAAGTCTTTTTGGTAAAATCATTTACAAATATTAAAATGTACCTTTTGTGTTCAAGTGATTCTACCCCAATTGGGCTATAGATGTCTGTGTGTACTAACTCCAAAGGTTGCTTGGCCCTTCTAAAAGAATCTTTGTGTTATTTTCTAAGAATACATCATACATATTGTTGATTAGGGGCTTTAATTATCAGTAAGCTTGATATCATTTTTTTTAAGCTAATAGTTTTAGCCCATAGAGGTTCAGTTGATCGTACCGAAGATGCCATAACCATTCTTCATATTTTAAAATTGTTAAAAAATTCATCAATGTTCCTATTTGTAAGGTGAGAGAAAACATACAATTCTTTGTCATCTGCACTATTGTAATCATTTTGTCATTTTTGCCTTTGATTGTACAAACTCCATTTTGGATATCAATTCTGTGTCCTCTTTCAAAAAGTTAGTCAATACTTAATAAGTTCCAATAAAGACTTGACATAAAATAAATATCAACAATAGTAACATTTGTGTTTTCTTTGGATTTAATATTGATGTCACCTCTGCCCATAATGGAAATTTTGAATTTATTCCCGAAATTTACTTCTCTACGTACAGATTCGTCTATATGAAAAAAAATTCTTCCTTCCACACATGTGATTACTACACCTAGTATCAAGATACCATATATATATGTATGCTCCGTATTTGGCTCCTTCGATTTGCATGCAAGTATCAGATTCTCTTCCACATCTGGGATATTTCCATGTTCCGTAGACTCATTTGGCATCTTAGTTTTACACTTGTTTCGATAATTTTCATATTTTTTACATCTAAAACATTGAACATTAGATTTGTTACTTGCTCCATCGTGACCTCCTCGATGTTTTTGAAAATTACTATCACTTAATTTTTCTTTGTTGGCGAAATTAGAATATCCATATTTTCCACGTCCTTATCCTTGTCCTCATCCACCATAACCATAATCGCTTTGGTGGCTTTCGTGATTTTGATGATTCATCATGCTTTGTAAAGCTTGCTCAGGACTTGAGCTTATGGCTTTCCGATTTGTTCGTTGCTCATGTGAATATAACAAACCTATTAATCTCTCTATTAACATGGTTGATGTATCTCGTGATTCTTTGATTGCCGCAACAACGTAATCAAACTTTGTAGTAAAAAATCACAGGATCTTTTCTACAACTCTGGCGTTTGGAATTTCTTCACCATTAACTCTCAATTGGCTGACTATGAACTGAACTAGTTCAAAGTAGGCTATAATTAATTCTAGTTGTTAATCCATAATGACTCAAAATCACCTCATAGTGTTTGTAGTTATACTTGTCTGACACGATCGTCACCTTTATAGGATTTTTACAAAATATCCCACGCCTTCTTTTACTGTATTCGCACATGATATTTTTTCAAATATTGGTTCCTTAACGGCTTGAAAAATTACATATAATACATTTTGATCATTCTTTTGAGTCTCTACCAGTGCATTTTTTTTTATCTTTCTTCAATGCATCAAACCCCTTTTGGTCTTGCATTTTGGTATAGCTAGTCTGCACCAAATTTCACAAATCCTAGGATTTGAAGAATACTCTCAACTAGACACTCCGGTTGTCATAGTTTTTGCTATTCAATTTAGGAAGTTGCAATTGGATTAAATTTGACATCATATCACAACCGAGTTCTGATACCAGATGTTGGAACTAAAAACTAAAAGAATATAATAAAAGAAGAATTCTGGAAAAGAATATGAGAGCAGAAAAATTATTTGACCACGACTTTGATACAATACACAAAGAAGCAAACTACCTAAGTCACACGCTTACTAATTTATTTCTTTTCCTTACTCTTTAATTGCATTACAAAACTAAAAATAAGCTATCTTTGTAGACAAAATTAAACTAATAAGATAAAGAAAAAATTCTTCAACTTTATCCTAACAAATCAATATTATCTTTATTACTACATTCCAAAAATAAAGGCTTAAAATTTATCTCAATAAATCAATCTTATTTTTACTAAAATTTATTTACTACATTTCAAAATAAAGATTTTAGATTTATTTCAATCTCCAATCTTATTTTATTGGAACTGAGATTTCAATTTCTACTATTTATAGTTAACTTTTATATTTTTTTTTTCTCAAAATCTAATTTAAATTATTTTCAACAAAAATCACATATTTACATTTCTCCTCATAGTCTGAAAGGAGAGTTTCTTCACAAATTATCATGGAAACAAGAAATGTAAAATTAGAATAAATCTTATTCCTCTCTCTTATTTTGTGTATATCACCTTCCTCTTTTCTAAAGATCTTATAAAAACTTCATAAAATATTCAAAAAATTGTAGAGATTGTAAATTTATGTATAAATAAACTGCACTTACTTTTACATAAAATATTAAAAAATTTAACAATTAACAAGGTAAAAAATAAATAAAGAATAATAATCCGTCTCAAAAAAGTACTAGTATATTTTGATATCACTTAATCCACAAGCCTTCTGAAATACAGGTAAGAGGGTATCACAGAAATAAAAGACGTATATAACTGATGATTAAAACACTAACAAAGATTCTCGTTAATGGCCTTCTAACGCAGATAACACAGACCAAAATCATAAGATCAATATTCAAATACCTTTATCCTTTCGTGCCACTAAATACTTCCAAAGGAACTAAAGCTTCAATCTAAAATAAAAAACGCAAACCAAAAACGGGTAGATACTAGGAACAATAACCCCATTGAATTCTACAAAATTATTGTAATCATCTAGAGTGGGTTAGTAAACGAAATCAGTTAGTTTTCTTCTCCTCCTTTGCAGCATCCACCTCTGCAGAATTTATGGCCTGATCATCCTCACCTCCGAAACCAAATTCATTGACACGTTTCTTGTCCACAGGATATATCCACTTCTGGTATAAATATATGCAGAAGATAAGATCTGCAAAGCAGGAAAAGAGAAAAGAAATTGAGACAACTATGAAAGACCATCTGACAAACAAACTTGCAATTAGCAGAGTCAACAAATCTTTACCATCACGGAAAACAGAAAGCCGATGCAGTGTTGGCATCTTAATGACAAAGGCAAAAAGATCATCAATGATGGTGTTGAGGAATTTGTAAGTCATCTGCCTCCAAGGGAGATGAGCAACAGATTTCAACTTGTAGTTTATGAACAACTGTGGGCACATCATGATAAAGCCTGCAACAGTTTTTTCATCAGCTTCATTGTTTTCTTGAGTAAAATGATATGGCGAGACAAATAAATATTTCAAGAAAGTGGAAAAATATGCTACTCAAGGAATTAGCAACTAATGTAGATTCACAACTGAAAGTAATTGTAATCTTCTCAGTGATTTATTTTTGGTCCAAAGTCGAAAGGATAAACAAAAGAAATTTCACTCAGACCATGTGGATAAATTAGTTAAGTGTGCCTAGGAAGAGACCCAACCATAAGACCAATAGAGGTTAAAGGAGTGCTTACCAAACATATACACACAACTTGTGAGTGAAGACAGAATCCAAGAATACCAGCTCCTGTGGCGCTCATACTTGAGTGAGTAAATAGAGAAGCATGCCACAAGGAAAAATAGAACATATGATAAATACTTCATGGCAATATCATCGTATTCCTTTGTTCTATTCTGTGCATATGACTCTCGATCTCGAAACCTCAACATAGGAATCCTCCCTGTTCTGTCAATCTGAGAATAAAGAGAAACAATCACAAATATTGCAAACTTCAAATAAAGCAAAACTAATAATTGCAAGCTTTCATGCATTGGCAGATAAAAGCTTATTGTGCACATACTTCAAACAATGTTAATAATGATGTTATTTTCTGTATTGCTACACATGTATTAACATGCCTATGTACTAAACATGTTATTAGAAGATTTAAAAAATTCTACCTCTATGTGCATGGCTTTTCCAATTTTCCAGAACTCAATAATGCAACCAATTCCAGAGCTTGCAAGTATCATCCACGAAGTGTCATTGTCAAGCAAATAGAGGAAGACAATGAGCTGGGAAATAAAGCTCACAACAACGGACTTTGCAGACAGCCCTTCCATAGATTTATTCTTGTTCCAAAATTGGATGTCTATAATGTGGAGCAAGAACTGATTAGATAATTACGCTACAAGTTCAACAAAATTTAAAGTTTCCTCGCTGCAAGTTCATTATGGAGAATTCCATACAAGATCACTCACCATTCTTGAAAGCCAAGAAATCAAAAATTGAATGAAGGAATGAAACGATCATGGTCACTCCCAGGAGGTAAGGATTTCCTTCCAAGAGTACCCTCTGATATAAAATACATATAGTCAGCAAATAAAGAAAGGGAGTCATCAATTATATCGATGAATATAAGTGCACAACCAAAGAAAGAAGTTTTTTTATTCTTGTTAACCACTAAAAATCTTTTAAAACTATATAGCCTTTGTCATCTATATAAAAAAAATACTGCTTTATCGTATAAGTGCTATGCTATTGAGAGACTTATTAAAGAAAAGGCCTAGTGGATATCATCTCTAGGTGGATGTTTTGTAGGCCATTTCAACAATCACCAAACAAGTTCCATCAAATAAGTTTATTTCATCATAAAATGTCACAATTCGGAACTTGTGACCAAATTCAATAGGCAAATGTGCTCGGATTTGGACGAAATTTGGCACAAAAATCAAGTATGAAAAGAAGATCATGTGGCGCGAATTTAAAGGAAAATGCTCACGTAAATTATTTTTTCGATTTTTCCCTGTTTTGAGGGTGTTTTTGTAATTTTGACCAAGATAACTTGTTCAATGCGAGTAGATAAACACATGGTTGTGATCCTTGCATTTTTATCTTCACATCAATGTGTTGTGGCGCATTAGAACCCTTAGAAGTTGAGAAAAAAGTCCTTATGTCAATTGGGAAAAAGTATATCCATTCTTGTCGATAAGGATTTTGCTTAGAATGCTCTTTAAGAGGGAGGGTCCGATGACCCGAGGTGGGCATCGAGGCACTCATCTAAGGGATCAAGTTTATGGCCTTGAGCCTCCCTTACACACTTGGGAATTTGTAATGGAGGCTCTTTATATGAAAATAAAGAAGTAGCCTCTCTTCAATCGAAATATTGTCCCACAGAATTTCTTTACTTTTGGCCGTATTCATCTGCATTGTTCGAATTGCATGAACACATCTTGATTATCTATGTGAATGACTTGGTTGCCTTTATATGTGATTTGGTTGCTATAAGCTAAGTGATTTGTGCTTATGATTGACTCGATGTGCTAAAAATTGCGAGTGTTGCCCTGTTTTTTTCAAAACTTAGATGGTGTATGACCGATTGGTTGGCTTATTCTCAGATACTAATTGAGTCAGTGCCGAGCGAAGAGTCTAAGTGCCACACGTTCCAATAATTGAGTTGGCGGACTGTGACGGTTTGGTATCAAAGTGTGGTTGACACCACGCTCTTTTGTTTTCTGCTGCACCCTGTTGATATGCCACAATGTGAAAGACAATGATGTCCGCTGAATGCTTTGATGCAATTGATATAGCAATTGGGAATCTCAAAGGAGTAGCTGAGGCAATAAGAAATATCGAAAATGACGACATCATTGAACTCTTTTGAAGGGCCATGAATTGGAAATCTCTTGAACAACGAGTCTCGAATCTTGAAGTTAGCAAAGGAGTCAAAGGCATGGGAACTAGTGAATTTCCACAATTTGGTGAGCGGCTTGTTATAATTGAGAGCAATCAAAAGGATTTGGGGGATGCTATGAAAGCCCTTACCAACGAGGTGAAGGATGTAGTAGCCACTCTTCGTGTTGAGATGAGTGGCACAGCAGCCTCAGTGAAGGTTTTGATGATGACCATTGGGAATGGTTCACGAGAGGGTGGTGTTGAGAGCGAAGGGGGAAAGTGAAAATCCCTGAACCAAGGCCATATGCGGGGAAAGAGATGCACAAAAGGTTGAGAATTTTGTGTTCGATATGGACCAATATTTCCAAGCAGCCGACATTACTTCTAAGAAAGAACAACTATATCGAGTGACCATGTTCCTCACGGACAGCGCCAAGGCCTGGTGGAGGACTGAGTGTCAGGCTATTCAAAAGGCAAGGTGTAATATCAATACTTGAGAAGAGCTCAAGCAGGAATTGAAGGTGCACTTCTATCCTGAGAACGTGGACAGAAACTGCGGGAGTTGAAATAAACAGGATTTGTTTAGGACTACATGAAGACGTTCACGATGATCATGTTAGATATAAAGGATATGACCGAAAAGGATAAGCTATTTTGGTTCATAGAGGGCCTATTGCGTGAAGTTGCTGTGGAACTCCAATGGAGGAAAGTTGAAAGCCTCTTAGAAGCAGTGACTGCAGCTGAATGTTTGTCCAACTACGACATTAGCTTTCCTTGAAAGAAGTCCAATGGAGGGGGCTCGAATACTGCTGATGGCGACCAGTCGAGCAAGGGTGGCAATTCCAAGAATTGGGGAGGAGGAGCCTCATCTCACTTGCATGTTTCAGGATCATCCCAGACATCCATCAATAAAAGGAAGTCTAAAACCTTATTTTGTTTCTTATGCAAGGGGCCTCATAGAGTGGCAAAATATCCACACAAGGCTACCCTTAATGCCTTACAAGTTAAACTTCATGTGGAAGCGAAACAAAGCGACGAGTGTGGTGATAAAGATCTTGATAGGAAGGTAAAGTCTTGTGCTAGGATCGGTGCAATCTGATTTTTAGACTCCCATGAGTGGCGAGACAATGACAAAGTGTGGTAGATCTCATCCTTACTAGGGATTTACTCATGCAAGGAGCTGTGCGGGTTCTAGAGTACCACCCCACACAGGAGCAGAGATGGTAGTGGACGAGGTGCATCAAGAAAGATATACAAAGCAGGCAAATCCTTTTAAAAAGGAGTTTATCCAGAAGCCTAATGGCATAATGTGTTTGAGGAGCAACTACATGACACCTACATCTTAATTATATCTAATTGTGAAGTTCTTGCATGCAGGACCATTCACTTAGTCGCGAGGACAACTTGCGGCAATAGCTTACACTGCTTTGAGCGTGTTATGGTTTAGTCACAAGACGAGCTAGTGGCAATGACCTTCGAGAGCAGGGGCTTGTGGAAAGCTAGAACAAGAGTGATAGATAACTCTCTGTTCAACCCTATTGGCCATGATAGGGGGAGATACCATTGAGATATCATGTGCGAGTGATCATGGAGGCACCAGTCGGGGTGTTGAGTCCATGTTCAAGGAGTGGTATTGTTGGAGTAGTAGAGTACGTAGTGAAGTATGATGGAAAATTGAAAAACCACGCGAGTAGACTTGTGAGCAAGGTATGGGACTTGCAAGTAGGCTATATTTTGTCGACAAGAGGTGATACTTTTATCCAAACAATCCATAAGACTTGCATTCCTCACATTGGTGGTATGGGACATTGGATGTGGGACCACTCAATAATAGGCGCAACCCAAACGCCAAGCTACTACTCAGCTACGAAGACAATCAACTCGAGAGTTGGGGAGACAGCTCATTTTCATCGTCAACAAGTCAAAGAGACAAGCAAAAGAAAGCATGGGAAGAGTTGGAGAAGAGTAGAGCAAAAACTTTCAAGGAGCAGCGTTAGATTGAAGTGTTGAAAACAAAACACGAGCTCGATGGAAGCAGAATGAAGATTCTATTGATGTTATGTCAAATTGAGTTGTCAATAAGGGCATTGATGTTTTCAAGTGGGGGAGAATGTCACAGTTCGGGACTTGTGACCAAATTCGACAGGCAAATGCGCTCGGATTCGAATGAAACTTGGCACAAAAATCAAGCATGAAAAGAAGATCATGTGGTGCGAATTTGAAGGAAAATGCTCACGCAAATTATTTTTCCGATTTTTTCCTGTTTTGAGAGCGTTTATATAATTTTGACCAAGATAACTTATCTAGTACGAGTAGATAAGCACATGGTTATGATCCTTGGATTTTTATCTTCGCACTGATGTGTTGTGGCACATTAGAATCCTTAGGAATTGGAAGAAAAGTTCCTATGTCAATTGGGAAAAAGTATGTCCAGTCTTGTCGATAAAGCTTTTGCTTAGAATACTCTTTAAAGGAGGAGTGTTTAATGATCCAAGGTGGGCATCGAGGCACTCATCTAGGGGATCGAGTGTGTGGCCTTGAGCCTCCCCTACACACCCGAGAATCTATAATCAAGGCTCTTTCTATGAGAATAAAGAAATGGCTCCTCTTTAATCAAAATATGGTCCCACAGAATTTCTTTACTTTTGGCTGCATTCATCCACATTATTCGAATTGTATGAACACATCTTTATTGTCTATGTGAATGACTTGGTTGCATTTATATGCAATTTGATTGTTATGTGCTATGTGATTTGTGTTTATGGTTGACTCGATGTGCTATAAATTGTGGGTGTTACCCTATTGTTTTCGAAACTTAAATGGTGTATAACTTATTGATTGGCTTATTCTCAAGTATTAATTGAGTAAGTGCCAACCAAAGAGTCAAAACACAGCATGTTCCGACGATCGAGCTGCTGGACTGTGACATAAGACAAGCACAAATGTACTACATAAGCATTATCTTCACACAACACAAGCACAACACCACTATATATACACATTGGACATAACAAAATTAATTATGCAAAGAAATTTCTTAAACACCAAACCTTCAACTCATCAGCCTCGCCTTCAAGCATGCTTCCATAACTACGGTGAATCTGGAACGACTGGTCAATCTGCAGGAACAACTGCCATTTCATCATGCTTACGGGACCAACCTCCAAATTAAGTGGCAGCTCAGTTATTGTCTCATTTATAGGTATCAACTTGTCCTTGAGTAACCAGAACTCATTGAAAAAAATAGTAGGGTAGTATTCCCCAGTAATAGGATCGATGTTCATGTCTAAACATCCCGAATCAAGGAAACTCACTTCACAATGGAAAGAGATATAACTTATGAGAATGACTTGTACAGGAAAACCACTTGAGGAAAGGAACAATACGATGAAAGAACAAATCATATGCATTTCTTACAAGCTTTTCATCGGGCTAATACAAGTGCATTAAATTTACATTATATGACAGATATTGTTTCAGATACTAAGTGTAGTGCTTAGAAACCAAGGCCAAAAAAGTACAGTAGAGAAAGGAGCATTGAAGATACAACAATTAGCAAAAGATAATAAATGACAAGGATACAAGGTGCAATGTTTGGTGGGACACCACTTTTAGCATACCTGCAAGCAGGGAAGATATAACACAATATAAGCAGCATATAGAAGTCTGTCAATACACTGGTCTAGCCTCTAAGTAAGTTTTATGTCATAAAGGTAAATTTTTAGATACTAGTTAAGATTCTTAAGAATACGGAGAATCAACTATTTATTTATCTGAAATGTATATTTGCATCATCGTATAACAGTTGTCCTTGTGTTTTGCAACTTCATTTTAGCATCAACTTAGGATTGTATGTATTTATTCAAATTGGTCACTCTAACATATAAATAAAAAAATACTTCAGAAGTTTGAATGCAGCAGAAATTTTCTAATAAATCCTATAGCATACAATTGCAAGAAATATACCGTGTAAAGTCATCAACCAAGTTTATTGTGATATTTGGTTTCCAATATGAAATCCACTCTACAGGGCCTTCATCCACAAAATCAGTTTGAGTATCATCAATCACCTGGCAGTGGCACAACCGAAAAAAAGATCAATATTGGGATCATCACATAACAAAAATAGATACAGTATTGTATGATTGTGTTCCAGTTTGTAACATTAAATATCAGTTATCCAATCAAAAAATTAATAACTAAATTGATACAGTATATAAAGGGTGAACAGAGATCGTGAATTCAAGATAATTGTGATAATGTATATCAGTTAGGGACTAAACCTCATTTGCTGCTTGGTCCTCACTAGAATCTTGTGGATTCCCCAAAAGACTCTTCCTTTTATCAGCTTTTGGCTTTGGAAAGTATGACACAACAGCTGAAATCAACAAAAAAAGAGACCAACCGTAGTAAACAACTCTTTTTTATAGAACCCTAGGAAACAACTTACTACAAATAACTTCTAGTTATCAAAAGCACACAATCTTACGGTGTGTCCTTCCAAATGCTGCCTGAGGTTGGTATTCGGGATCATTTGGGTCGGGTGAATATCCAGAACGTGCAAAGAAAACATGAGCGTATAGTGTCCCATTGTGCTTCAAAGCCTGAAAAGAGTATGACTAATCATATTCCAATATACCACGGGACATATTTTGAACATTCTTCAACAACCACATGATATATGATGTTATAGAACCTAGACACTAAAAGTAACGTTTGTAGTGTATTATACCTCAGAGGGGTCATACTTCAAAGATAAGGACCTGGTGCTCTGAGGTCCCCAAACAGCATAGGGAATATTGGTTTCATGCCATATAAGTGCACGTTCATTGCCAAAGTCATTGAATTTCTCACGCTCGGAAAGATATAGCCACATATCCTGAAGAAAAATAACAACATATGAGCATAATTAAACTCACCCTAGGAGAGTAATGGAAATTTGAGGGTTATACAGAGACCAAAAAAAGTAGGTAAAAGTCCCAAAAAAGAATACAAATATTATATTTTCAATTACTTCCACAATTTAATACTCAATCTAGGCAAACCTAGAAGAACGAAGTAAATAAAAAAAAAAAAAACAATTTTAAAGGTTCAATGGAAGCGATCATGAAACAAAAACATGTCTCTCAAAAAAAGGCAAAGTTTAAATTGTTTCAAATCTAGAATGAAAACTGTGCCGCCAGATCGAATCACTTTGCAAACAATCAAATATGCATTGAGTGTGAGAGAAAAAGTAAACGAGATTGTACCAAAGGTTCGCCTCTTTGAAATAGATTACTCATGAGAACAGAAGGTTCTACAGGTCTTTTGGGAGCGAAGAACTTGGAAGCAAAATACCAGAAGACTGCCATACGAATGATCCCGGTGATGGTTTGGCCAAAACCACCTTGCTGTGGCTGTCTCCGTTGTGGCCCCTGACCTCCTTCCGCTACGGCTTGCGGCGGCGCCATGGTAGGAAGGTTGGGAGAAAGTTTTCTCTTACTCAGTTGCCAGCTAAGATATACAGAGGTGATAGATTTGAAGAAGAAAGGGACTTATTCTGTAGAGATATTTTAGGGAAAGAAAGATTTGAGAGAGATAGGAAGACGGAGTCTAGGGATGTTAAACGGAGTCGAGCCCGCGGGCCTGGCGGGCTGGCCCGTAATTTTGTGCAGGGCGGATTAGATGAAAGGAGGTTTGTTTAAATGCGGATCTATGCAGACCTGTGCGGACTGGTGAATTTGATACTAAATTCATGTTAAATTTATAGATTTTGCGGGCTGATTCATATTTTTTTACTGGACGAACAAGGTAAATAATGACTCGTTTAAATGCGAATTTAAACAGATTTAGGATCGCATCCGCACGGATCAAACCCGTTTCATACAGGCTGACCCGTTTTACATCCCTAAAGACGGTGTTTGTTAGGAAACACCTTAACAAATTGGGTGGCCACGCAAGCTTCCACGTAGCCCCCACACTTGCAAATTGCGGTTAGATTATTCTTGTGCAATTCCACCTTCTTCAAGCTTTGGGCTCTGGCCGACATGGTACCTTTGGTGAGTGCTGTTCAATTTTCTTTCCTTTTTTTGGGCTTAGCCCCTTTTATTCTAGAACTTTTTTTTTTTTAAGGCTATGGATAAAAATATTCAATAAATTAATTAAAAATTTATAAATTAGTTGAAAGTTAAAAAATTAAATTTTAATTGAAAACTATTAGTTAAAAGTTAAAAATTGTTAAGTCAACTTATTAAATTAGAAGTGTTTGATAAAATTAGCTATTAAGTTAGTTGGTAAATATAAAATGATATAAAAGAATATGTTTATATGATTTAAAAAAAAATAATTTTCTCTTTGAAATAAAGGATGTTTATTTTTTATCATAATTTTTACATTTAATATTTGATAAATAAAATATTTTTTATTCTTACTATTTTATAATTATTAATATAAATAAATTAGATTATTATTGTAAAAAATATTTTTCATA